>APFE031311315.1:8731-23404 GCA_000404065.3 Pinus taeda | reverse complement strand
ACCGAGATCTTTCATGTCGAATTTGGAGGACAATTGGGTCTTCAAATCCTCGATAATTTCTTTGTCATTTCCAACAAGCAACATATCATCCACATACAAGACCAGATAAATAACACGGTCACCAATTAATTTAAAATACACATAGTGATGTGCTTTGCTTCTAGTGAATCCAAGTCCCCATATAAATGTATGAAATTTCTGATACCACATCCTTGGTGACTGTTTTAACCCATACAAAGACTTCTTTTACTTGCATACCAGTTCTTTCTTACCCTTCACCACAAAGCCTTCAGGTTGCTTCATGTAGATTTCCTCTTCCAAATCCCCGTGAAGAAATGCTATCTTCACATCCATCTATTCTACCTCAAAATCAAAAGCAACAACAACAGATAAAAGTAATCAAATAGAAGTTACCTTGGCAACAGGAGAAAAAATATCACCAAAATCAATTCCTGGCACCTGGGAATAACCTTTTGCTACCAACCGAGCTTTGTATTTCTCTACCTTCCCTTCTGCATTTGTCTTCTTCTTGAACACCCATTTGCTGCCAATGGGTTTCCTTCTAGCCGGTAACTCCACCAGATACCAAGCCTCATTTTTGTGCAAAGATGTCATTTCATCAACCATGGCCTCTTTCCAGAGTTTTCCATCCTCTGAATCCACTGCTTCCTTCACAGTTCTGGGATCATCATCACTAACAGAGAAAGCAAAATTTGAATAGAAAGTAGATGGACTATACCTTTTTGGCCGCCTTCTTTCTCGAACTGATCTTCTAATAGCCGGAGTTTGTGGCTCTTCATCTTCTGATTCCTCCTCTACTACAGAGTCTGATTCTTCCTCCTTTAGTTCAAACTCTATCTTCACCGGTTCCTTTGGTTGGACTTCATGTTTAATAACATCTTTCACCTCTCTGAACACCACATCTCGACTGCACACAACCTTCTATGTGACTGGGTTCCAAAGCTTATAACCCTTTAAACCATCCTTATACCCAATAAATATGCACTTTTCAGATTTACTATCCAACTTGGTTCGTTTCTCCTTTGGAACATGTACATATGCATCACATCTGAATACGCTCAGATGTGAAAGAGAGGGTTTCTTACCAATCCATACTTCTCGTGGAGTCTTATCATCCAACGCGGATGAAGGTGACCTGTTGACCAGGTAACATGCAATATCCACCACCTCTGCCTAGAATTCCTATCCTAACCCGGCACCACTAAGCATGCTTCTTGCCCTTTCCATCAACGTCTTGTTCATTCTTTCTGCGACTCCATTTTGCTGAGGTGTATATGGAGTAGTCTTCTGCCGTGCTATACCACACTTCTTACAGAATTCTTCAAATTCCTTCCTGCAGAATTCTCCACCATTATCTGTCCTCAGCACCTTTATCTTCTTCTCTGTCTGATTTTCCACCAGAGCCTTAAATTCTTTAAACCTATCAAAGACTTCAGATTTCTTCTTAAGGAAATATATCCATGTATTCCTTGAGAAGTCATCTATAAATGATACATAGTACACAGACTTACCCAGTGATGGAACCTTCACAGGTCCAAACACATCACTGTGCACAAGCTCTAATATTTGTTTCGTCCTCTTACCACCAGAGGGGAAACTCACCCGATTCTGCTTCCCATATACACAATTTTCACAGAAATCAAAATCCAGAGAGCTATTACTCATACCTTCTACCATACCTTTACCATGAAGTATTCGAGGCCCTTCTCTCCAATATGTCCAAGCCTTTGATGCCACACATGGTCTTCTCTCCAGAGACCACTAGATTT
The DNA here is from genome assembly GCA_000404065.3 of Pinus taeda. NCBI lineage: Eukaryota > Viridiplantae > Streptophyta > Pinopsida > Pinales > Pinaceae > Pinus > Pinus taeda. Next base: position 21,614 of record APFE031311315.1, on the reverse strand, counting down.
TCTGCTGCCATTTTCAAGAACCATAGAACTATTTGCACCCGTCAACAACAGTGTACCTTGCCAGCTTGTACGAGTTCGCAATCCGAACTCCCACATCAATACCAGTGCTCCTCGAACCACATCTTGCAGGTATCCTTCTCGAACACTATCTTTACACCTGCATCATCCAACTTGCTTACAGAAATCAGATTTCTGGCCAATGCAGGAATATGCAGAACACCCGGAAGTGTTCTAACCCTTCCACCTTGCAACTTCAACTTTACTTTTCCATGACCAATGATTCTAGCCTTCCTATCATCTCCTAAGAAGACATCACCACCATCATATTTCTCATACTCGCAGAACCACTCTCTATGGGGAGTGAAGTGAAAGGATGCACCTGAGTCAATCAACCATGCCTCATGATCTACATGTGTACTTGAAGAAGCCAAGTACACATCCCCACCTTCATCTGAGGTGGTTTTCGCCTCTACAGAAGGAGCATCATCAAATCCCTTTCCTTTATCAGGAGCTTGAGATTTACACTCCCTTCTGAAGTGCCCTTCCTTTCCGCATTTCCAGCACACCACCTTTGTAGGTTTTCCTAGAGATCTAGATTTAGATCTCCCACTCGATGACTTATTTTTGTTTCTGTTCTGGGACCGTCCTCGTACAGACAAGGCATCACCATTTGGTTGTCCATATTTTTCCGTCTCATCTCCTCCGTCAGCAAGGCTGAGACTATTTCATCAAACTGCAAAGCAGTTGCATTGCTACCTATTGCAATAACCAGACTATCCCACGAATCTGGTAGAGAACACAACAAACTGATGCACTTATCTTCATCTGAAATTTTAATATCAACAGATGATAACTGACTTACCACAGTATTAAACGCATTCAGATGCTCTGTCACCGAGTCTCCATCTTTCATCCTCAGGTTATACAGCTTTTTCCGCAGGAACAGTTTATTCACCAGAGACTTAGATTGGTACAAAGTCCCTAACTTGTCCCACAGAGCCTTCGCCGTAGCTTCCCTGATACATTCAGCAATACTGAATCTGAGACACACAATCGTATTGTGCTCTTTGCCTTCCGATCCAGCTTCTTCCATTCTTCATCGGTCACTCCCGTTGGTTTAGTACCCGGATCTATCGCGATCCACTGATCTTTATCCACCAACATATCCTCCATCTTGAGTTTCCACAACTCAAAACTCTAACCATTGAACTTCTCAATCTCTATCTTTCCACTGCTCACCATCTTCTTTCACCACCAGAATCGATCTCGCAGATCTCCTATTGAACAGGGTCTACCACAGGCCCGAGCAAAACCCCTCAGCAACAAAGGCGTCCCCTTGAAGCCAAAATTACTCTGATACCAAATGTAAGAACTCTGGACACCACATATCTCCACAATGGTGTGATATTGTCCACTTTGGGCCTAAGCCCTCATGGATTTGTTTTTGGGCTTTACCCCAAAAGGACTCATACCAATGGAGATATTTGTCCATCCTTATATATCCATGATTTTCCCCACTTCTAGTCAATGTGGGACTTTGGTTGTATACCCAACACCACATACTCAAAGTGAATAAGACATCCAGATATAAATGGTATAGGATTGATTATTGATCATAACTTGAATAAGACATATTATAATATAACATTCATAATCCAAGAATACTTATTTAAATTGAAATAGCTGGAAATTGGAGGTATTTCCACTCTACTCCCAACCTCAGGCCAACTATGCTACAACCTTTCATGCAGCTGATCACCCCTAAGCCACATCCAAGGTTCAAGGAATTTTCGTGCAAAAGGGAGGTTTAGACCAATGGTTCAATCAACTCATTGAGCTTCATACAATCCATGCAATCTTAGATAAACAAGGTCTCAAACAGAATTAGAGGAATCAATGCCCAAATTCATAAAGCACATGCTCAAGGTCACAGAGAACTAAGTCCAAGTTATGACTTGATAATTAGCCCCAAATCTTCCGTTGATAATCTATTTCATGCCTCCACCACTACACATTCAGCCTCACATCAATATTAAATGCATTATGATAGTCTTTGGAACCAATGTATGCCAAGGAGCTAGGACTTAGAATGAGTCCTTAAAATATCCTAAAGAACCTCTCTCTCCTCCCAATAATCGTTGGTTGTCTCAACTTATCTCTCTTTTTCTTTCTCCTTTGGGTCCTTTCATATCCTCCTATGATTGATTCCATTCCTTTTATTCACATCCTAACATGAAATGTCCATGTTTTCCTTTGTCCAAACCCATCTATTCTAGGTGTTAAGAAGTGGCTTGCCACTTACTCCCTCTTTAGGTGTGTGTGGACTTATTCCAAACATGCAATAAGTACCCTAAAGGCAAGAAACATGTGTAACCCACCTGTACATCCCTAGTAATTGTGCCTTTTAATTTAGTTGGTAGGGGTCACGACTTTAAGCAAAACATACAAGAAAGAAGATTACCTCAAACTAAGGATCGATAATGCTATCTAACCTTTAGTTTTTTTAATTAGTTAATAATAATTATCATATATTTAATTAGAGGTTCAATGAGCCATGGTCCTCCCACACTAGTGTTAGAATGACAACCATCATTAAAATAAACAAGGTTAGATTAGGGTGATGTCACAAGACCCACCCCCATTAAAGAAACATATTCCTCTATGTTTTGAAAAACAAAGGATATCAACAAAAACCAAGCTCTATCTTACATATTTTTATCTTAACAACATTTCCCATATCCTGAACAATCAAGTCTAACCATGTTGTTCACTGTGTTCGGGGATCCTTCAAGGAATAAATTCAACTCACTCCTTCCTAGAACACATCGAGTGTATGCTTGATCCCACTAAGTATGCACATGAGATTTTTGAAACAAATTTTATTCATTTTCCTCTTCCTTGCAGTCCCATGCTTCCAAGTTTAGGCATCCCCTTCACTACTTCCCCGGTCCCTCAAGCAATCCATCCCTTGGCAAGGCTTCCTCGAATAGTAAGAATCCTCACATCCAAGGCATCTCTCTTCCTTGCTTTAACAACACAAACATATTATTCATGGAATATCACATGGAAATCAATTCATATCATAGGTTTCTAGCATCATTATAATGGCCTTGTTTTTTATGCCTTCAAATGCATTATATTGATGTTGCACATGTTGATATTATCATGTTGGTGCTTTTTTATTTCATAGCCATCAACATGTATTTACGTTGGAAATTTAAGTAGTTAACCTACACCATAAGCACATGAATCTTATTATATTAATCATAAAAAATATTAAATCAAAATTAAACCACACTTTCATCAATAGATTATTTATGATTTTTAATGATAAAAAATAATTTCAATTCAAATCGCAACTTCAATAGAGAAATATTTCAAACTCATAATTGATACTTATCTCTATGTAGTCTTTAGCCACTTCCTTTATTAAGTCCATATCCCTAAGTAGTTCCTCCACCATGGAAAAAACTTAGTGGCATATATACTACTCCACGTAGTCGTTTTGTAGAGCTCCATCCTTAAGTCCATTTCACTTAATAGTTTCACCACCAGGGGAAGCACTCAATGGTATATATATTGATCCATGTAGCATTTTCATATAAGTCGCAATAAGACCCCCTCCCCCCCTCTCATTCAACTTCCAGTGAGTGTGGACACTACCATCAAGGAAGTCATATGTTTACAAGAATAGTATTTACCACCACACCTCCAATATCATCACACCTCCATAAGGCTAGTTTTACTGCTTGGAAAGTATATAAGTGGCTAGCTAGCAATTTAGTGGTGCCAATAGTCAAACTATATGCACTGATTTGTTTCTCATACCCAAGCTAGCACTAAGAGGCATATGTGCCTCATGATTTTACCAAGGAATCCAGTTAGCTATTAGTATACTTGTTGATACAATGTCCATCATTTCCTTGTCATAAAAATAATATAAAATGGGCTAATAAAAGTCATAAGAACATGAGAAGAATAATAGTTAACATTAAGAGTTCATGTTTGGATACTTTCTCAATAGATCCCTTACATGAAATATAATCTTATTGGATAACTTCATCATGTTACCAAAAGCTTACGATTCACATAGTCATCATATTTTTAAGAACGTTAACAAATCATGCTTCCACTAGGATAATCATTGACAATGATTTTTCAAATGAAATGGAATCATATACATTCATTTCACCATTAACATAATCATGAAATATATCACATACATATTCCAGAAAATATTAAGGTTAGGAAGAGTTCCTTTGTTTGGTATCTTCATAGTTGTTGTATCACTGTCTATTTTGTTCATGTGAACCCAACTAGTTCCACCAAGCTATTATATCACCTTCTTCTACCTTCCACTATCATTCTTCTAATGTACATAGTTTAATCAGGGTGTTGCACTTTTGGTTGGGTTTTATTTGGATCTTCTCCATGAGATCATTTTCTTTCCTTTCCCATACCCAAAACCTAGCTAAGGTTAAACCAAAAAAAAGGCAAGAATAAATAATGAAAAATAGAGAAAAAGTACAATAAAAACACTTGAAAACAACACAAAGAAAGATGGCCATGCTCAAATTCAACAAACAAAAGAAAAAATGAAAATTGTGGTTAACAATAACAACAAGGACATGCAAAAAATTCCCTTTACACATCATTCATTAGTACCAAAAACTCAATCCCTTAAGTTCGAGAATTCAAATTGTCCATCACGAATATTTCCACAAATTTCTGATCAGAGTCCTTCCTAATGTTTATAATAACCTCAAAATTGCAGTATCCCTTTAACTAGATCAAGAGGGAATTTTTTAGTATTTCAGAGAGCTTGAGTGAATGCTTCCTCATATTTTTTTCCTCTTTGAGTCACTTCCTTTTGTGTGGATGGTTGTTGGTTCATGTGCCTGGATTTCACATGAATTATTCTTCCTCTTTAATTGTATGTTGGGACAATCTCTTCTCAGTTATTCTTGTCCACAATTCCAACATGAAAGTGGCTTTCTTTCCTTTTCAACCTTTCAAGGTTTCTTTCTAGTCTTTCCAGTGCAACATCCTCCTCCCTAATCTACCCAAGTAACCCACCAACCAGGTTAAACATGTGACAAGAAGTTACTATGGTATGATTCGACCTCCTCAGTCATGTTAAGGAAGTAGAACTTATGGAAACACACCATACAGACCTTCCACAACAACAACACAACTCCTAGGAACCATCCCAACCTCTCAACTAACCAGCTCCTTAGGTCCGACTGAGTTTTAGACCAATTAACCCCCAGATGCTCCCATGATATGGGCATGCCAAAGTCTAGAGGGCTCTAGACACTCCCATAGCATGATATGCCAACGTCCAGGGACTATTTTTTCGGTACTGTGCTAGCATGCCCAAGATTTGAGCCACTTTTTCAGGTCTAGAGCCCAGGTCACTGCATAGAATTCAATGGTACCTTCATAACAGAAATATAACAAGGGAATGATGATACAAATGCAATTACTTGAACAAGCCCTTGAATGGACCCATACTAGCTATGACAAAAATTTTGTAAAACATATCGCAAATATGTAATCTACAGGTGTAAACAATAAATCTAAGCATAGGGGACTCATGCTCATATGAGAATCTCTAAGAAGCATTGATGCCTGAACACATTAGCTGTAGTTTCATCCATTAGGCCATATATACATTGTTCATTCATTTACAAGTGAAAACATGATGAGATCCATACATAGCTATTTTCATAATATATGATCATAACCAACACAATAACCACAAAAATTCCAAGGAAACAACAACCATATGGTCCAAATATAAACTAGTATAATACTCATAAAATAACAAGGAGAAATAAACTCATATTAATGATGTAAAGGCAAACTATTTATGGGACTTCCACAAACCACCCGACCATAGACATCACAGAGCCAAAACTCTCTTCAGCCAGTCATGCTTGTGCCATATTCCAAGCATGAATGTGGGATCTCATAAAACACATCAATCCAAAACCATCCAGTGCTTCTAGAGGCCTTCCACCTCAAACCATGAAATAGTGATTCCACCTTATGGTTATACATCACAAAAGCATGATTAGATTGGTCTCTACCCAAGCCTTCCAGGGCTCCAGAGTGTTTGTTCCAACCAAGGCTTCCAGAACTAGTAACTCAACCCATAGTTGCCACCCGGCTTCCAGAGAATTTGTCCAACCAAGTCTTATAGGAATAGTAACTCAACCCACTAAGGGCTTCCAAATAATTTGTCCAACCAAGGCTTCCAGGACTAGTAACTCAACCCAAGCTATTATAGGGCTTCCAGAGCATTTGTCCAACCAAGGATTTTGGGAACTAGTAACTCTACCCAAGCTAAAGGAAACATGAGAACCAACTATAAAAACAAAGATACCCACAACACCATGGCTATCCAGGGAATAGAAAGGCTAGGAAAATCCATTGTCAATCCAGGAAATCCTCCATGCTAGTGACAGATCATGACCAATAAACCACATGCATATTCCATGCATGCCAAAACTAGTGAGGAAAACATACATGCAACTCACTACCTATAAGAAAAACCCATTGTAGTTACTCTTCCTGATGTCCTTTTGTGCTTTCCTTATTTTCCTCTCCCTTCTTGCTCCATTACTCCAAGTATGCCACACTCTCTAAGAGTTCTCCAAAAAAATCTAAGTGTCCAAGAGTATGAGAGAGAGAGAGAATAGAGAGAGAGCTCCAAAACTGAACTGGAAAAATTTTGTGTATTGATCCTTAGTAGCCTTTTTATTAATGAGGCCTCTATTTTCTTCATTTTCCTCCTCACCTGCAACCTGTGAGTTTTCACCTCCCTTTTCTCCTAATATCCATTATTTTCATAAATAAATGTGCCAAAATTCCATTTTTCCTTTCCAAAGACTTAGCCATTTCCTTTTCAAATTTATTTACCCATTAATAAACCACAAGTAATCCTCATCGCTATGATCTTTCCCAACATTCATCTTGGAATAAGTGTCCCATCAACCGTGGTTATTATTTTTTCCTTATTACCTTTTATTACATGGAATTTTCACCAGGGTTGTTACAAAACCCTCTCTCTTGGGGGAACACCATCCTTGATGTTCAACAATGCCTATAACCAAAAGAATGTTGTAAGAAAAACATACTACTGATGGAGATTTATAACTTAGCTCATTGCAGTATTCACAATGATTAACTTGCTAAGAAGTAAACCAACATGACAACATAACAAGTATAACATCATAATTACATGACACCCATACCACTTATTGGAGCTTTATAACATAGCTCATGGAGGTATTTACATCCATATACATATGTAAATATATGAAAAATCACCAAACATGTACCAAAAACATATACCGAAGAGATATACCAAAACATATACCAAAACATCTGCTCAGCCAACGAATAAGGAAAGATGCATAGCCCACATATGATCTGCCATATCCCATGTAGTTTGTTGGGCCCAAAGTGCTTCCATTTAACTTTAACCTACTTCAGATCTAAGTTCCGAAGAATGAGCATCTTTATTTTCAAAATGCACTGCGGTTCCGGCTGGAATACTCCTTCTAGCTCCACCTGCAATACAGACTAGTCAATCACATAGTCAACATATTTAACATACTTATTAAGAAATGACACATGGAAAACATCATGGAATTTCACTGTCGAAGGCACTGCAAGTCGATAGGCTACTGGCCCAATCTTGTCAATAACACTGAAGGGTCCACAAAACCGGGGTGCCAGCTTTGTACATGATCCAATCCAGAAGAAGCTCTTCTTCGGTTTCATGCACAAGTACACTTGTTCCCCAACCTTGAAGTCCTTGAAAAACCCATTTTGATCTGCATAGATCTTCTACCTATCCTATGTTGTTTTCAAATTCTTCTTAATTACCTACATTTTCCTCTCCATGTCTACCAACATGTCTAGTCCAATCAACACCCTATTAAATGGATCACTCCAATTGATGGGAGTATTACAACTCCACTCATACAATGCCTCAAAGGGACTCATCCTCAGTGACTCCTGGTACCTATTTTTATAAGCAAACTTTACTAGTGGAAGATACTCTTGCCACATCCATTGTTGATGCATCATATACATCCTTAGCACATCCTCCAATATCTTGTTGACCCTCTCTATCTATCCATCTGTCTGTAGATGATAAGTTGTAGTGAATGCCAACTCTTTGCCCAAATATACAAATAACTCCTTCCAAAACTTGGAAGTGAACTTCGCATCCCTTTGTGGTACAATATTCTTCAGAACTCCATGCAATCTAATCACGTCTCTGATGAACACCCATGCTACATCTCTAGCTAAGAATGCAGACTTCACTAGAATGAAGTTTGCTACCTTGGTCAATCTGTCCACCACTACCATGATGGAATCATGTTGTCTCACTATCCTCAGAAAACCTATAATAAAGTCCATGGAAATAACCTCCCATTTCCACTCTGGAATCACAATTGGTTGTAGAAATCCACCTGGACTCTTACACTCTACCTTCACTTGCTAACAATCCAAACAGCTAGCCACCAAATTTCCTACATCTCTCTTCAAATTCAGCTAATAATAAAACTTCTTCACTGTTGGCAGTGTCTTATGATAACCTAGGTGACTTTAATTTGGATTCACATGAAAATCGCTCAATATCATCTTCTTTAGCTCACTTCTATTTGACACATATATATTGTATCTAAATCTAACCAATCTGTGTGTCATGAGACAATAGTCCACATCTTGTGCACCTACACTATACCTGTACTTGTACCACTCCCTGTATCTATACATGTACTACTACCTATACATGTACCTATACAACCACATGTACCTGTACCTCCACCACTAGCTGTACTTGTACCTGTATCGCCACATGTACAACCACCTGTACTTGTATCTGTAATACCACCTATACCTATAAATGTATTACCACTTGTACTTGTACCTGTACCACTATCTAAACTCTGTTGCAAATTATGCACAATCTCCATATACCTGAAATCCTACTGACCTACCTACAAGATCCTATCCTATAAGTCTGTCCCATAGGAGCTCATAGTTTCTAAGTGATTTAACTATATCTACTTGCTAAAAGCATCTGCCACCCTGTTCTCTTTACCTTTGATATACCTGATCACAAAATCTAACTCAATGATTGTGGCCAACCACTGAGCATGCCTACCATTCATATTTGGTTGGTAAAATAGATACTACAAAACACTATGATCACTCATCAATACAAACCTTCTTCCAAGAATATAGTGCCTCCACATCTTCAATGCATGTATGTTTGCTGCCAACTCAAGATCATTAATGGGGTAGTTCTGCTCACGCTCATTCAGTTTACGTGACTCATATCATACCACTTGTCCATCAAGCATAAGATCTCCACTAAGTCCTCTCTTACAAGTATTTGTACATACTACAAACTCTTTGTCCAGATATGCAATATTTAACACTAGTGCATGTGTCAACAACTGCTTGAGCTGCTCAAAACTAGTCACACACTCCTCTATCCATTCAAACTTCTTACCTTTTCTCTATAATGATGTGATAGGATAAGAAATCTATGAGAAGTTCTTGATGAACCTCATGTAATAACCTACCAACCCCATAAAATATCTCACCTCATCCACATTCCTAGGAGCTTCAGAATCCATGATAGCTCTTATCTTCTCTGGATCCATTGCTATGCCATATTTGGAAACCACATGTCCCAAGTGTGTACCTTAGTCTGAAAGAAACTACACTTGCTGAGCTTAGCATACAACTGATGCTCTCTCAAAAATATCAACATTGCTGCTAAATGGTTGACATGCTCTTCTTCATTTTTATAATATACCAATATATCATCAATGAACACAATAACAAACTTATCCAAATATGGACGCAGTGATGATCTGAATTGGATCCTAAAGAACTCTCTAAGTTTTCATAACTTTGTAAAATTCATGCCAAAGTTTCAAAACCTTACAAAGGTCAAGCTTATCAGAAATATCCTCGAATAGTTGTAATTTGTGAGCAGTGCCAAGCAACAAGGACCCTCAGTCAAGTGCGAGAGTTGTTGGCCCATGGTAATGTGCGCTGGCACGAAACAACAAAATGGGAAGCCTTTTCAAGAAATGGGGGAGGTTTCTGATATGTAATTAGCAACAAGTCACTAATCCCATATCGTCGGGCAAACCCATCAGAGAAGAAACATCCCTGAGCAACTGGACTCGGAAAGTCAAAAAAATCGTACGGAATTCACCGATTCCGTCAGAGGCATGTCCCACACGAAACTGACAGGATATCGTAAGGGCGTCGAGTGGTAAGTGGTTTCAATGGAGTCCCGCCTGATGCCACACACTGGGTGACACACGTCCGATGAAAGAGAGAGAAAATGCTCACATCGAACAAGTAAACGTCATGCAACTTACCTGCTTGATATGGATGAAGACCATAGGATCTAGAGGCTCTAGATCGATGACAAACATGCAATCCGATAGATGACTGGATTCAATGGGGTAAATAGGGTGAGTTGTATAAAGGTTTGAAGTCTGGCATGAACGATGAGTTGGCAGAGGAATCATGTTCGCGGGCAATCTGGGAGTTGAACGGAAATAACGACTGTTCAAACATTTTCAAGAGAATTGATACTCAGTTCGTTATAAAATAGGTGGCCACCTCCCTGTGAGGCGTTACATAGTGATGATGATGTCGAACAAAGGAATTCAAACAGACAGATGCAGGAGAACCAGAATGCTGGGAAGCATAAATGAACAATCAGAAAGTAGATTGGCTTTAAAGCCACAAACTGACAGAAACAAAGCAAGCAAAGAGAGTTAGTCAAGGCAGAAAGCCAAAAGCAGAGAATAGAGAGAAGGAGCTGAGCTGACCTGAAGGCAACATCGAGCCAGACAGAGCCAGAGAGAGTCAAAGAGTCTGTTTACTCCAAAGAAGGCTTGAGAGGTTCAAGCGAACTCCTTTATACATGCCTATCATGTATAAGTCTTAGATTGGGCTCATACTACTATGACCAATAGAGGTCGAGTTTTAGTAAGGAGAGTCTATGTACTCCAGAGACTTGGGGGATCCAAGTCTAGTCCTACTGATTTATATTTGTTGAGTGAGACTCAAATTGAGCTCACTTTTGTAAATCTATACTATGAAAACATAATAGAGAGGCCACCATTGGAGGTTGGACCAAGAGACATAGCCCAGGAGCATTGGGTGAACTCCTTATTAAACTTGTCGTGTTTACATGTTTTACTATTATGTTTTCTCTAACTGCTTCAGTGTCTATGTATTTCACAATCTTATCAATCCGTTGCATAAAGTAACATAGGCACATCCATGCACATGACTCTAAAATACCTTTAATTCTTTATCTTGGATAAATTCGAGATCAAGTGGTATTAGAGCTGTAGGTTACTAAGGTTAGACAAGATTGTGATGGATTTTGTTGTTGAATGCTAACTAGATCAAAGCTTAAATTAGGAGAAGGAGAGTTGGTTGAAACTAACCCTAAAATTGGAAGAGTCTATCTTGATAGGAAAATGTCAGAAGAAAGTCCCTTGGAATCAGACCTTCAGGTCATGGATAGTTTCATGACCATGAGAGCCATGGTAGAGGAAATTTATAGAGAATTTAAGAAAGGTAGAGAGGAAGATGCATCAAACTCCAAACAAGATAAAGGAGCAGAAGAATCTCTCCTCCATGACCACTCTAAAGGCAAAGAGAAAGAAGAAAAACTTCCCACACCTCCTAGTAGCGCTAAAAACAAAAAGAAGACATCTTTGATTAAATTAGATGTTAAATTTGATTTACCAATATATGATGGAGAGTTGAATGCAAAGAAGCTAGATAATTGGATTAGACAGATTTATATTTATTGCAGAGTGCAGAGCATTGATTCAGATAGTAGTAAGATTCATTGCCTTGGTATGGTGGGAAGGTAGGACACAAGCTGACATGAAGAAACATGGTAAAATTCTTTCTGTCTGGAGTGAATTTGTTTCTGCAATTAAAAAATAGTTCTATCCACTAGCTTATATGCAGCAAGCCATGATGAGTTGGCAAACTCTTCGACAATTAAAAGGGCAAAGTGTACAAAGTCACACTCAAGAATTTAGGAAAAGAGCTTTGATTTTAGGAATTTCTTTAGACTCACCTGAAACTTTGCTGAAGTATATAGGTGGTGTACACATCTACTTAAGGCACACTATTCTCATGTTTAATCCCATTAGCATAGATGAGGTATCTGTTCAAGATACACATCTAGACACTAGAGGCAAGAATGTGAACCCAGAAGTTGGGGGATCAAAACCCACTGCAAGCAAGAATAAGGAGAAAAGAAAACATAAATGGAAAGAGAGGGAGACAAATACTGTAAAAAAGACCAAATCTTCATGCACTCACTGTAAGAAGGATGGGCATGATGATGAACATTGCTGGATTCTGCATCCAGAGCTGAAACCCAAGAAGTATGATGGCAAGAAGAAGAATATTGTTGCAACTATTCAAAAGTATTTGGGGTCAGACCCACGAGATGAAATAACAATTGCAGCCACAGGTATAAAAGGTAAAAATTCTGAAGCATTTACTAGTAATTCTACACAATCTACTGACAATGAAGAAAATGAGAGGAAAAGACATGAACTTTTTCATATTTGATTTGTTTCCAAGCATCAAAAGATTGATACTTTGTTTGATAGTGGCTCACAAGTAAATTTCATTTTTTAAGAAATTGTAAAGAAGTTGGGATTACTAACCACACCTCACAAAAATGCATATCCATTAGGTTGGTTATGTGATAAAGCACAACTACAAGTGACTAGACAATGTAAACTTAGGTTTTCTTTTGGGTCAGCATTTGTAGATGAGGTTGAGTTAGATA
>APFE031311311.1:0-17071 GCA_000404065.3 Pinus taeda | reverse complement strand
ATTAGATTTAAATAATAAATAAAAATTATTTTAAAATAAATATATGATGGACCTATGATATTAATTTAAAATTGAGTGAGTTCGTTTTTCGATATTTATATACATTTATTAATATACTAGTACATTTAGTTAAATTAACCAATGAATTCTTTTAGTATATAATTTACCTGATTAAACTAATTTCTAAAAATAATAATAATTAATTGGTTTGACTAAGGTCTTTAGGTCAGAATTAGCCGTTGGAGTCTCTGCACATACTATTTAACAAGCTAAGCTGGATTGGTTCTTCAACTTGTCCTGACGATGAACCACACTGGTTGGTTCGAAACGCGTCGATAAAAGAATATCTATGTGATTTCGCCGAAAATCTTCTAAACAAAGTTTGGATTAGTTATTTTTTATAAAATAATATAAACTTTAATATTATTAATTGTATTTCCCCTATTTTCAAACCAAACATATAATTAATACTATACCTTCTTATCAAAATAATATTCAAGCGTGCCTTTGTTAAGGAACTCCTTGTGATAGGTCATGAGTTCAAGGGTCTCGTTTGTGGTCCCACCTGTGTAGCCAAAACCAAAGAGAAAAATAAAAAAAACATTCAAGCATGGATTTCAATAGCTCACATGCTTGTTCAACTAGTTTACAAGTAAAAACTACACATGGTTATTTTCCATATCCATTTATGCACTATGTAACATAACCCAACCTTAGGTCACTACAAATAATATATAAATCTACATTTCATGCATGTAACCCAAATAAACATGTATATTTTACCCTTAACCCTAAATTTACTTTCTAGTAATGTTGTTATCCATGCATATTCTCACATTCTCAGTGTTTTAAATTTTCCTTAAATACAATTTTACCTCTCTTCAAAGTTAAAGCTTGTAACTAACATAAAAAAAAATTGATAAAAAATTATGAATAATTGAGACATGTATGTTATAATGTAATTATTGGAAAAAATGTTATGAAAAATTATGAATATTAATTTTAATTTGATAGGAAAGCATATACGTACAATAATATTGGGTGTGTGAACCATGGCACTTACTTGGAGTATGTTATTTCTAAAAATACTTACAAAGCATATCTCTAAGTGATTATATATATGTATGTACGTATTTTTCCTATTATTAGTCCCGACCTCCACCAGGGGATACATTTTTTTCTTCATGGTCAAAGCCCTTACCATAGGGTAGTACCGATTTCAACTCGATGGCTAAACTATACCTTGTTCTTGTGCTCGAAGTGTAATCCCCAAAGTGGCCTCAACAAGGGATGAGTACAAAGAGGCCACTAGCCTTGGCCGCTAGAAAGGAGGTGTTTTCCATTCCAATATTTCCTTCTTAACCCTTAGAGCAAAGATACACCAATGAAAGGACTCTTAGAAGAGTCCTAAAGTTTGCACCTTGGACAAATGTTTGAAAGTTGCTTTAAAACTCTATATGACATGGAATCCATATGATGTCTTAAAAAGGATGGGAAAGAATGAAAATAAAGATAATATGAACTTCATTCCTTTTATTTCTCAACAAGAATTGCTTCATGCAATGTCAACAAATTAACAAATCCCGACAAATAAAATTGAAATATTATAATTTTGTTGTAAATTTCCAACATTTCTTGATTGCAGGTAATCAAAGCCAGTCACTTTTGGTTGAACACTACTTTCACAATGATATGGCCTCAAACCTTTGAGTTTTTAACAAGTTTAGTCAAAGGAGGGGAGTGGTGGTGTCACTACACTAGACTTATCACATCTAGCCTCATTTGGTATCAATTTGGCATTGGTCCTACAAAGATCATAAGTATCCATACTCCAACATTAGGCCAACACCTACTACATTTTTTTTGAACTCTAACAAGAGGTTTAAAGAGTTTTCTAAATTACTTGACCTAGAGTTTGAGTTCTGTATAATCTCAAAACATACGAGTGAGATTGGAATTGTCTACCATAAAAATTGAGCAAGATTAAAAGGGATTGTGTAGAAGATATATTGAAGACATTGTGGGGTAAATCCCTCCTTGGAAAATAAAATGTTTCCATTCTCTCCTTGGAAGGTATGCTTCTCTGCACACTCTCCTTATTTGATCCGGATTTAAAAAGGAACACAACAAATTACAGAGATAACCATAAACACAGAGATGTAGCAGAAATAATACTTCATTTCATTAATGTAAAATACTGAAATATGCTTACAAACATAAATGGAAATAAACCAGCTAGGGCGATTGGTAGCTTATCTATGAGAAGAGATATGGCGGCTACATGCCTCTGAAATACCTTACAATGAGGCTCAAGGGCCTTTTTATTATTGAACAATAAGAGGAAACCCTAAACAACCAAAACCCTAACTCAAGGAGATGTAACACCAAGAGTTTATGGGCCCCGTTGGGGTGAGTTGGACAACCAACTTCCCGGGGTTGCGACTTGATCATATTATCTCTGTTTGATGCGCATGATAACCCGTTGGAAAGCCGAGGACTACGACTAAAAAGGTGATTTTAGATAGAAAATTGCTAGTGGTAGATTTCCAAAAAAACGTCATTTTGGGCCTCAAAACGGCTTCGGAAGTTTAGGACCTGAAAAACTGCTAAAAATAGTAAACTGTGCTACAATTAAGGAAACTAAAAAAATGAAAGAAGAAATGTTGGGGGTCCAAGTGGAATTGGCAGGTGGCCACCAATATCCACCTGGATCATTATTGGTAGGTGGAGTTGATCCAATGCAAATGTTAGTATTTCCTCCTCTTTTCACTTTCATATTGACAAGTGGAGTCAATACAATGCAAATTTCAGTGGATTTAACCTATGTGTAATGTCCTTATTGTTAGGTGGGGTCAATCAAGGTAGAGGTCAACAAGTTTGGGAGTGGATTTATTTGGCCATGGTTTTGGCATGATATTTTTTTGTTTTGTTTTATTTCTTGTTTATTTATCATTTTTTTGTAATATATGTTATATCTATATTTGTATATAATATGTTATTATATAGCTATATATAACCTCCTTAGCCCTTAAACCCCCTAATTCCCTAATCACTAAAGCCCACAACCCCTCAATTCCTATCTCCTAACCCCTCACTCTAAATGCCATCCAAAACCATAAAAAAATATTCTTTATGTTAAACCTTGCAATGACTACCATATGAGACTTGCATCTCAAAGATTCAATTTAGAGCCTGGTTAGTAGTTTTGGAGCAAGCACGTGGTTCCTGTGGTGGATCAGGGTGGAGCCTTAGAAAGTTACTAAGGTTAGCGAGTGGAGGGTTAAAAATTTGTTCTAGAATATCAATATTGATTGATGGTTAAAATCAATTAGCACATGCTCAATATGGGTTAGAAGGTTGTAAGTTGGTGGATTTTGAGAGAAATCAAGGTCAATGACTTCTCACCAACCAATGGTACATGCAAAATTGCATAAAACTTAACAATGCATATTTAAACCATATAATAAAATACTTAAGAAAATAATTCATAGAAAATATAATGAAACACCTCCTACATTTCAACAATTCAATATCATTGATATTCTTCTTTTTCCAAATCCACATTTGTATCATCTAGTTTAGAATCATTGTTGAAAGGATTGGAGATAACAACATCATCATCAATGCTAATTTCGATAATTGCATTGTTGATATCACCATCGAGAATACTTTTATTTGCATCTAGCTCAACTTATTTGACTTCTTTGTTTATGTAACATCCCTTTTAGCCCCAATTTTTTTTTAAAATGTAATCAAGACTGATATTGTTAGATGCCAACATGGATATTTTTCCTAGGCAATATTTGATGTAAACACACATGCACACACACACACACACATTGCTAAATTTGGAGAATAGGGTAGTTGACATGCATCCTAATGGCTAAGAAGGAAGCTTGACTAAGGGAAAGATATAAGGGGGATTCAAGAAATTTACTATTTAAATGAATTAAATTTTTATACATGTGATGTGGTAGCTGAACTACCTAAACTACTAATAATTATGAGGAGAGTCGAGGAGGTGGTGCCAAACTACTCTAGAGTATGCGCTATGTATCATTTTGGATGCTTTTGGTTGACCATGCAACCTAAGGATGGAATCCAAAATCTCGTGTTGGGGCAGTGCTTCTGGGGGTCAGTAGATGCATCAAAGAAGAGACTAGAAAGAAGATGAAAACAAAGAGTTAGTAGTAGAGAGAGAACTACACGTGAACGAGATAAGTTATGCAAATGGACTAGAGAAACCAATGGGAATAGAATTGAGACAAACATAAGTCTATGAGTGTGACTTTGAGAAGGGGACGAAGAAGAACCATTGAGTCAACATAGATTTGTGAGGCACTGAAACAAATAAGAAAAAAAGGAGAACCACCGAATTCATTGATCCAAATTTATGAAGGAATGAAATTAAATACGCATATAAATAGAAAAAAAAGAAGATACAATGAAAACAAAACTTCATTTCATTAATAACAAAGTACTAAAAACTGTTTACATGCAAAATAAACTAGCTTAGGTGATGGTAGCTTATCTCTGAGAAGCGATGTGGAGGGTACATGCCTTCTAAACTATGTTACAATGAGGCTTGAAGGCATATTTATTATCTAGAGACAATGGAAAACTATAAACACCCAAAAACCTAACCCTAGGAGATGAAGCACCAAAATTTTGTGGGCCCCATTGGGGTAAATTGGTACATCAACTTCCCAGGGTCGTAACTTTGGCATATTATCTCTGTTTGATGTGTACGATACCTCATTAGAAATATCTATCCAAGGATTAAAGATTTAGATTGTAAACCTCTATTTATAGCAATTGGTTTGACCATTTTCCAAAAACAACTCGTTTATGGCCTCAAAACAACTTTAGAAGTTCAAGGCTTGAAAAACTGCCAAAAATAGTAATTTGTGCTACAACTAAGGAAACTAAAAGAAACAATAGTGGGGGTCCAAGTGGAATAGGTGGGTGGCCACCAATATCTACCCAGATCAGTTCTCCCCCTTTAGGAAGCAATGGAGCCCATTGTGTTGGGTGCCTTCATCAGACGGGGAAACTTCTGCTGAACTTGGTCCCTGGTGAGCCACTTACCTTGGTGCAAGAGTTGGACAACTTGGACAACCCATATAGTTGGATCTTCTACATGTGAGTGTTCTTGATCTGTGTTTGCATGATCCAGTCAGTTGTGGCCTACTCCATGCATGAGTTTAGATATGTTGTTGTAAGCTATTCTGCAATCTATAATGTGTCCAATAATGGTGGAAAGTATGGCCGAAGGTGGTCCACATTGAACACTGGGTGTAGGCCAAGGAATAGGGGAATTCTAAGCTCAAAATAATTGTCTCCCACAACCTCAGTGATGGTGTAATGCCCATATCAGAGTGGTCTAAGCTTTCAATTGGCTCCGCTAAGGTGTTCTTTCTGCAAATACAACCAAACTTTGTCACCGACCTAAAAATTGTGTGGCACCTGATGTTGATCATGCCACTACTTGTACTTATCATTGGACTTATCCAAGATTTTGTGCACCTACTAGTAGATGTGTTGGATGCATTCAATAAACCGAGCTGCTTTATCAGCCTCAATTGTACAAGTTTGGATTATTTCTATGTAGTCGCATGAGGCATGTCAACATCAATAAGATATAATGGTTGAAAACCCATACCCACTTGAAAAGGATTACGATCAGTTGAGATATGGAGAGCTATGTTATAACTATGCTACACATAAGGAAGGCTCTCATCCCAAGTTTTGGGATGCTTGGAGTTGTACATGCCTAGTATGTGCACTATCATCCTATTGATGACCTATGTCTGGCCATTGGTCTGGGGATGGAATGCAGTCGACTTGGTGAGCTTAGCATTAGAGAAATTTGAGGTCTAAAATGGGCCTCCTAAGGAATATTATAAAATAATATTCAAAATAATAAAATAATATTTCATTACATCATCAATTTTTTGGGGGAGAAAAGAAAAAACTACTTTTTTCAACTCATATTTTCAACTTATCTCCGCACGATTTTACTAAAATTTCGAGAGGGGGCACTCGTTGGATGCGAGATTTAATTTGTCATCCAAGGAGTACCCATGTTGCATACTTTTGATGGACCCTACTACATGAAAAATGAGAAATACATGAAAACATGTGATTGCAATCACATTTTTCATGTATTTCTCATTTTTCGTGTAACAGTGTCCATCTAAAGTATGCAACATGGGTACTCCTTGGATGAGGAATTAAAATTCTCATCCAACAAGTGCTCTCGCTCGAAATTTGAGTAAAATTGTAGGGAGATAAGTTGAAAATATGAGTTGAAAAAGTAGTTTTTTTTAATATTTTTACTTTTTTACTCCAAAAAGGTGAATCACCCCCCATGGTTGACATCATCATCTTGAATCCTATTGGTTCCTATAAAGTTTATTTTGGATATGCATTTTTGTTTCGGGGCCCATTCTATATCTCCAAATTTCTATATTGTGTCCAATAATGTCCAAAGGCTTGACCAAAATGTGTTCAGGAACTTGCTATCCCGATTTGATATAATGGTATGCAGGATTCCAAAATGTACCTATACTCGTTTAAAGATGATTTTGGCAGTTTCCTCTACTGTGATACTCTTCTTGCAAGATGCCAATATAAACATCTTAGAAAATTTGTCTACAACCACAAAAGCATAGTCTGACCATGCTTGGTAGAAGGAAGGCCCAATAGATAGTCCATGGAGATGGATTCTGAGGGCTAGTTGGGAGTAGGTAGAGGAGTGTACATGCCTTGCTTCTTAATGGTTGGTTTGGAAATGACATAGGAAATGCAGGATATGATATATTTTCCAATGTCCTATCAGAGTTTTGTCCAATAAAAATACTTTTGTAGTATGACCATAATTTTCTCCACACCAAAGTACCTTGTGACTCGACTACAATGTGCCTCCCAAATCATCTTGTCACACTCGCTTGAAGGAACATAAAGGTGGCTAAGGTAGCATAATAATGCATATTTGAAGTGGAAATATGGAACTTACTTACCATCCACTAGAATCTGGTATGTGGTGGCAAACTTTGGATCACTTTGGTAGAATTTCAACCACCTAGAGGTATCGTGGCCACAAGAGTTGATAATAGTAGTCAGTGTTACAACTGGGGGCTGACTAAGGAAATCTACAACATGATTATTGATGCCCTTCTTATATTTAATGTTCAAGTGGAATTGTTTCCGATATGTAGACCACTTCTGATGTCGATCATTTTGCAACTTCCCTTATGTATGGATAAACTAAAGAGGTCGGTGATCTATGTGGATGAAAATATCCTTCTATAGAACGTAAAGTTTCCATTGTTGGCACACCTACATGATGGAATACATCTCTTTATCATAGGTGGGGTATTTCTGAATTGTATAAGAAATTGTCTCACTGTGATAGGCCACTAGATTCCCTTGTTGGGTGATAATTGTACCAATCACATAGTTGGAGGTGTCTGTCTCAATTTCAAATGAATGTTGTAGGTCTAGAAATGTGAGTACAAGTGTAGAGAAGAGGCAATTATTTAGCTCAACGAACAAATTCTATTGGGACTCAGACCAATAGAATTTTGCTTTCGCTTCGTTCTTGGTAACCTAGATAAGAGGCCAAGTGAAATGAGAGGATTCCAACACGAACCTTTGGTAATAATTAGCAAGGACCAAAAAGCTGTGAAGTTCTGTTAGAGTGGTCGGGGCTACCCAATCCTGAATTACTTGGATCTTAGCTAGATCGACATGCACACCTTGCTCATCAATGATGTAGCTTAGATATTAGACTTGGCTCATGCCAAATGTGCATTTCTCTAAGTTGGCACATAGTTTGTGTTGCCACAGGGTTTGAAGGACCTGCCGAATGTGTTGTAGGTGCTCTTCCCAACTCTTGCTATCGATGACGATGTCGTCCAAATATACAACCACAGACAAGTTGGTGAAGGGCTGCAAGATGTCATCCGTTAGTTTGATAAAATTTGTAAGGGAATTTGTCAACCAAAAGGTATGACCAACCACTCGAAAATTCCCTCCTTGGATTTGAAGGTGGTCTTCCATACATCTGTGGGTTATGTTGGCACCCGGTGATAACCAAAATTCAAACTGATATTGCCAAACTACTTGGCCCACTTGAGCTAGTCAAGAAGATCATCAATCCATGGGACTGGATACTTGTTCCTGACAATGATTTTGTTTTGTGCCTGATAATCAATGTAGAGTCTCGAGGTTCCATCTTTCTTTTGTACAAGTACAACCAGGCTCCTACAAGGTGAGGATATTGGTCGGATGTGCCCTTTTTACAACAATTCCTGGATTTGCTGGTTGATTTCTTCATTTTCTAAAATGGAGCGATGATATATCGGCCCATTGGGTAAAGGTGCCCCGACAGTCAGATCGATCGAATGCCTGACTTGATAGTACAAAGGTACCCTTGTGGGTGAGGATAATATGTCCTTGTATTCTTCCACGACCTTATCCACCTGCTTCTACTGTGTGGGAGAACCCTTCCTAGGGGCCATGGATGTGGCCACTATCTTCCCCTTATTTTGAGAGAAAATCAGAAAGAAAACAAATTTCTTAGTTTGGGAGAGGATATTACTGTATTTATTAGTAGGGACCAAAGAGATGGCGATAGATAGGGCTACCTCTGGTATCCTACATAAATTATTTCCCAAAGTAATAATAATAGTGTCGGGTTTGGAGTCATGGACAACATGACGCTTCCACAAGTATGGTTGACCTAATAACACATCAAAAACTTCAAGAGGAGCAACATCACAAAGTACCTCATCCATGAATGGATTAATGCTGTGGGGAAGGCGAAATTGTTGAATGATGTAGAGATCTGATCCTTGATGAATCCATCCGATGGTGTATAGATGTAGGTGTGGTGTGCTCGGTAGGCTTATCTGCTTCACGAAATTTGTTGAAATGAGATTCCTTTGGCTCTCACTATTGAAAATGAATTGCAGTGGAGAACCCTTCACCCACATTTGTGAGTGGAAGAGAATCTCCCCCTCCTCTAGATATTTAGGCTCAATCTTCAAGACCTTGGTGGTGGCAATGGTGGAACTGGGTTTTGTGTCAATAATTTGCTTCCCCTTGTTGAGTTCTGACTCAGAATCAACACATGCATCAGACTCTGAAGATTTCAGCTCGGCCACTAATGACTTCTTGGAATGACACTCATTTGTGTTGTGAGTGAGGCTCTTGTGGAACTCACACCACTTTCCTATATCCTTCTCCATATTTATGGTGCCATTATTTTCTATGGGTCACTCCACATTCAAAGTCACACTTCTTTTGTTTAATTTTTTGTTCAATCTTAGCAACATATATATTGGTATGCTGCACCAAGGAAGGAGATATCCAGGAATTCCATTTATTCCTGAATATATTTGTGTAGACATTTGTGGTACTTGAGCACTAGATGTCACTAAGAGTCTTTGATACCAAAATTTGTGTGTAGAGTATGAAAAATATTTATGAGCTCATGCACATATTGGTCCCTTCGCTGTTGTAGTGTTGTACAATGTATGTACTTGTACTCATAGCTCCCCATGGGGTAATACTATTCCTTGACAGTGTATCGGAAAGAGGTCCAAGAGGAGGCAACTGTAAATAGAGAGGGTTCCTCGACCCTTTTCTCACAGTAAGTTTCCTGCCAGTCCTTGACATGGGGGGTAACCTTAAGTAGTGAAAAAGTAATCTTCTCCCTATTGGAGAAATTATGGATTGAAAAATAACCTTCCAACATATTCAAGCATTTATCTACAACATTTACATGTATTTGACCTTTGAATATAGTGATCTTGAAGTTCACTCGTACCTTGAAGGGGGCGATGCCTCTGAAGTGATTGGTAGATGAAGATGCATCACTGGTGGGTATTTGCTGAAGCATTTGGGTAAAGTTGCCTATCATCTTGTTCCTTTGCTGTTTGAGGGCTTCTTTGAGCAATAATTTGATAGGATCTCTGCTCCCTCATCTTTCATTTTTTCCGCCATGGGAGGCCGTCAAAGTCAGTGGGGATGTTATTGCAAAGTATCAACTAGTTCAAGTCCAAACTCCTTATACCCTAACCTCGTTGGGGATGTGCACAGGAAAATAGAGAAAGAGAAAACCACTCTGATAGCACTGATCCAAATTTATGAAGGAATGAAATGAAATACATATATATACAAAAACACAGAGATATAGCGAAAAAATAACTTTAATTCATTAATAAGAAAGTACTAAAAACTGTTTACATGCAAAATAAACAAGCTCAAATGATGGTAGCTTATCTCTGAGAAGTGATGTTGTGGCTACATGCCTTCTAAACTATGTTTCATTGAGGCTCAAAGGCCTATTTATTATTGAAAAACAATGGAAAGCACTAAACAACCAAAAACCTAACCCTAGGAGATGAAGTGCCAAAAGTCTATGGGCCTCGTTGGGTTAAACTTATACATCAACTTCCCAGGGTCATAACTTTGGCATACGATCTTCGTTTGACATGTAAAATACCTCATTAGAAAGAGATTTCCAAAAACTACACTTTTGACTACAAACCCATGATGTAGCCTATGATTTTCCCTGTTTTCCAAAAAAATGCCATTTAGGGTCTTAAAACGATTCCAGAAGTTCAAGACCTGAAAAAATTCCAAAAATAGTAAACTATGCTACAATTAAGGAAAGTAAAAGAAACAATTGTGGGGGCTCAAGTGGAATAGGCAAGTCCAATATCCACCTAAATTAGTACTGTTAGAACAATGAAGGGTTCCTTTTTTTTCTAAGTAGTTGTTACACATGTAAGACACTAAAAAAAAGGAGAAACACCAAGGGGGTGCTAGAATAGTGAAATGATCCCTTTTGTGCTATGAAATATGTTTTTTAGGATTATAAGGCATTGAAAATCAATGGATAAGCACTAAGGTACTATTATAACAATGAAGGTCTTCCTTCTTGTGATGTGTGGACCCATGGTGGCCATAGTTTTCGACACTAGTACAAATGGGGTCAAAATATGACGACTGTTCGTCGGATATGCGACTTACTGGCATAGGCTATTTGACACATTGGAGATGAGAAACTTGTCGTTGGAATTTTGTCGAATAATCGACACTTTATTAAACATCATATATTCAATGGTACTGTTGTCGATTATCTGACACAAAAAATGGCCAAAATTGCCATTAAAAATCTAATGCTTTGAAGTCGGTTTTGTGATGCTCACATTGTTAGATACCAGAAGCAAAAAACATCGGTAGATATTCTTACATGCGTTGAATTTCTTACGGAACCCGTGTTTAGTCCGAAGGTGATGTCCAACAATGTGGCATTAGATAATCAACAATAGAACAAGATTTTGCAATGGGTGTGTTATCTCTCTGATGCTTCCTTTCCTAGGTATGGAGTAACATGTCTGACATTTCAACATTGGATAATTTCATTATATTAAATTAGTTCGACGAGAGTTTTATATATTAGACACATCATTTTTTTGGTATGGAGTAGCAAGTGTGATAGTTTAGCATCAGATATTTAATGGGATAATAGTTTTGTTCAACGAGAATGTTATAAGTACGACGCTTTCTTCCATTGGTCTTGCATTGAATATCTAACAATTATCCTGTTGGATAAGAGAGGGATATGCAACGAATTCCATGTACCGTCGAATATCTGACGAGTCTCTATACAATAAAAAAAATTATAATTTGATGGCTTTACATGAGGTTTTTTTTATTTCTCCGTGGCTTCATCATATTCATTCCAAAGGTGAAAGAAAAACACCTCTATTCAATAATTCAACCATGTTTGCAGCGTTGGCCTTGCAGACATTCAAAAAGGGCTCCTCGATATGCGGTCCCTATTGGACCTCACACCATTTGGTATAGGATCCCCATCCAGAATATGACTTAGTTTCTGTCTACTTAAACATTTTGCTTGGCTTTAGCTGTCATCAAGAGAGAGAATCACATGTGTGCCTTCGAAAAGTAAGTAGGTGTCTCTGGTGAATGCTCGGTTGGAGGTGTGTCATGGCTCTTCTATTGTAGAGGGAAAATAAAGTGGGCCTCTAAGAGAGAGTTAATAGTACCACCCTAGCAAAGATGCACACAAACATGAAATATTTGTCTAACATCCAGCGGAATAGTCCACAAAGATGCGATGATTGATACACCATTACAACACATTCTCAATATGATAAGCACCAAAATAAGAAAAATACTTAAACTACTTTAGTATAGATGGAAACAAACTGATGGGTGTGGAGCCTGATTATCTTCTTTATTCAGAGGTATCGCCACATTGGACCCCATTTCATAATGTGGTGGCAACGCCACCTGTTTATGTGCGGCGCTAAGGAGGGTGACAGTGATTATTTGGAGCCCCCGCCAGCGGGGGATCTGGGGTAGCACCCTCGAAGCTAAAAATAGATGTAAACTTTCCTTGTAAAATGTTGTAATTTTGTAGTCAATCTGGGCCATTCATTAGGCAAAAATATGATAGTAGAAATTATGTTTAATTTAGGGTTTTTTTCCCTAGAAGGCAACCCCTCGCTATATATGAGGGAATTATATTGCGTCTATGTAGATGTGTATTCTAAGAGAGAAAGAGAGAGGAGATTGTGTGAGAGCGAAGAGGGAATTAAAACATATCTGTTGTAGGTTGTATCTCTTCAGTTTGTTGGATAAAATAAAAGGAAGGACTGGCTGTTTCTCCATGGACGTATATATGTGTCTCTCTTGTTTTATGCGTTTTCTGTGTTTATATTTATGGAATATATGTTATATGTTCCATTGCTCTCTAATATCTAATTTTCTGACAAATAGCATTAGAGCTGAAGGTCTATTTGGATGATAAACTTGCAGGAGAGAAGTGTTCCTGGTTTGAGTGGGAGCAATGGCGGAAGATGGTAGGTTTAGGGTCAAAATATTTAACAGCTGAAAATACCAGCTGTGGAAGATGTAGATGGAAGATTACTTGGATTAGAAAGATATGTACCTACCATTGAGTAGAAAGGCAAAGAAGTCGACGAGTATGACAAACACAAAATGGGATATTCTCGACAGAAAGGCACTTGGAACAATACGACTGTTCTTAGCGGTGTCGGTAGCCTTTAATATTTCAAAGGAAACTACAACAAAGGATTTAATGTCAGCCTTGGCCAAAATATATGAAAAACCCTCAGCCTCAAATAAGGCATTTCTTATGAAACATATATTTAATATGAATATGTCAGAAGGTGGATATGTTGCTGATCATTTAAATGAATTTAATACAATTACCAGTAAGTTAAGTTCTGTACGGGTAACTTTTGATGATGAAGTTAGGGCTTTGTTATTTCTATGCTCATTTCCAAAAAGTTGGAATGGTTTAGTTATGGCCATTAGTAACTCTGTCTCTGGATCTAGTACTTTAAAGTTTGATGATGTTGTCGGTGCAATCCTTAGCGAGGAAATGTGACGGAAAAGCTCCGGTGTGACATCAGGTAATGCTTTGGCTGTAGAGACTAGGGGAAGAAAAATGGAAAGAGGAAAGAGCCCACGATATCGCAGTAAGTCAAGGAAAGGAAAATCCAAGTCGAGATCAGGGATAGTGTGCTGGAAATGTAGGAAGAAAGGACACCTGAAGAAAGACTGCAAGTCTCGGAAGGGAAAAGAAGGAGATGCACAACAAGAAAACAATCATGAAGCAAATGTGACAGGTGATGTGTTGCAAGATGCTTTGATTCTTTCCCTAGAAAATATTATTGATGCTTAGGTGGTAGAATCAGGGGCCTCATTCCATGCCACACCTAATAGGAAACATTTTCATGATTGTGTTCAAGGAGATTTTGGACAGGTTTGATTGGGTGATGATAAACCCGTAAAATCATTAGAGTGGGTACAATTTTCATAAAATAGTAGAATGGAAATCAATGGCTGTTGAAGGAGGTAAGGCATGTTCCGGATCTGAAGAAAATTCGAATTTCAACAGGGCAGTTGGGAGGTGAAGGCTATGTAACTACTTTTATAGATAAAACCTGGAAGGTCACTAAAGGGGCCCTGGTAATAGAAAAAGGAGAAAAGGTTGGTACATTGTATTTATGCAATGGTATTTCTAATTATGTTAATGCTTTAACCTCTACACAAGAAGAAACGACATTGTGGCATCATAGGATCGGGAACACGAGTGAAAAGTGGATGCAGATTCTTCACTCAAGAAATTTGTTTCCAGGTTTGAAGCATGTTGATTTGGAATTCTGTGAGAATTGTGTTTATGGAAAACAAAAGAGAGTCAGATTCCTCAGAGTTGGGAAAGAAAATAAGAGAGAAAAGTTAGAGCTTGTGCATACAGATGTATGGGCACCTGCGTAGGTATCATCTCTCAGTGGCTCTTGTTATTATGTTACTTTTATTGATGATGCAACTAGAAAAACTTGGATTTATTGTATTCGAAGTAAATTTGATGTATTTGATACTTTCAAGAAATGGAAAGCTTTGGTTGAAAATGAGACAGGAAAAAGGTTGAAGTGTCTTAGATCAGACAATGGAGGTGAATATTACATCAAAGAGTTTGATAGGTATTGCTCAGAGAATGGAATTCATAGAGAGAAGATAGTTCCAGGAACACCACAAGAAAATGGTGTGTTGGGCATGGGATCCCTCGCAGTAGGTTTTTGGGGCTCAAAGTCCAAGTTTTGGTCAATTATATTGTAAGACTTTGCAAATTGCGAGCGCGGAGTGCGAAGTCTAGGATGAGTCATAGGGCTGTTCGCCCTAAAATATTGTAATTTAATGTAAAGTTGGGTCGGGCAACCCATGGTCCTTGGACCATGGGATTGTATAAATAGAGTGAGGCTCTAAGTTGTAAAGACAGTCGATGATAGATAGAATAGTGAAGGCATGGTTCGAGGTTAGAGTTGGATCTGAAGTGTACTGGGTCATAGAAGTAGGAAGCGGCTCTGCAGCTGAGTGCGCAGAAGCCTAGAAGAGTCCGCAGCTAAGTGCGCGGACCCCTGCAGCTGAGTGCGTAGGGCAGAGTTGGGTTTGTACTTAGGATTGAAAGTTAATAAAGAGGAGTTTACTCTGTGCATTTGTTCTTGAATCCGTATTTTGATGTAATGCATTACTTTTTACTCTGTTTATTTACTGCACATAATTGATAACTACTTGTATGAATTATTATATATGAAAATAATCTAAGTAATTATCTAACAGAGCCTAATTAAGGAAGACTTGGGGTAAATAGCATGGGTCGCGCTGTGGCTAGAGCTGGGCGAAGACAATATCGCAGGGCGCGGGGTGCCCACTAATGCACGTAGCACGATAAGCATGAAGGTTGGACCGCGCACCAATCACCTCCTATTAGACATCCCCAGGGCACAAAAACTTGGTTCTAGCACCCTCCCATACTACTTCGGGTGAGGAGCATGCACTGTTGCCGAAAGGGCCAGTAGTACCTGGATTTGCTTGGCTAAATCACTTTTGAACCTGGGTCAGGCCCCACTAAGCCAACAAATGGTTCCATTGTCGGGACCAGGATCTACATAAGGGATGTCTGTCGTGCCACTGGAACCCAACAAAGAACGAAATTTAAGAGTGGTTTGACAAGAAGATTCACGAGTTCACGACACAGGAAAACATAACTCCACAAGTATCTAAGGAAAAGTCGTTAGAGCGCTACGTGTATATGGAAATCCATAAGATTTTCTTTGCATCCTTTCCTTTTGAGCTATATGAGTGGATCACAAAGTTAGCTGACAGCCAGGGAAGGTGTAGGCTCAACAAACCAATAGTGTGGACTCCGGAATTAGTGCGCAGACTAGAAGCATCATAAAATTGTGTGAGCTGTGGACCATTGGCTCGACCGGATAATAGGGGGATTTATCATTGAGTTTGTGGCAGACACGACTGTGAGCTATAGCGAGGAAAAACAATGCTTTCTCAAAGGACCACGAGGTAAGTATATTAAATATTTGAATACTTGGATTAAGATGCCATTATTTGAAAAAAGGGTCATGTGAATACATTAATGTTTGGGACTACGCGGAGCGGAAAGATCTACAAGGGTAGCGAAGAATTAGAGGACAGTCCCTTAATTTCACCTTCACGAGAGAGCGAGGAAGAGTTCACTAAGGTCTCTCTGAGAAGCGCAGTTAGTTTGATAATGCAACACATTCCGCGATTACCACCTCCACCCACACCACCACCAGCTTCATCTCCATCACCTCCATCTCCACCCACTCCACCTCCACAGTTCAGTATGGCGAGCACTATCAAACTACCAGTATTCAGAGGAGTACGGAATGAAGATCCAAACCAATTCTGGTTCGTGGTAAGAGAATTATGCGAAGCACAAGGTGTCACGGACGACAATAATAAGAAGGCTACATTGGTGAGCGCACTGCAGGATCACACATTAACATGGTATATCAAGCACTCTAATGACCACCCAAACACAGGGAGAACAAAGATCTAGAATGCGCTGAATAGGGAATTTAGCAGGCCAAAGTCAGAAACACAGTCAATCATCGGGTTTAAAGAAATCACGATGCTCTCGGGCGAGACTCCATGGGATCTGGATCAACGGCTGAAGAGTACAATCCATGAAGCCAATATGATGTTGATAGATGGACAACATCATGCATAGTTTGTAGCATCTCTGACACCGCACTTGAGGATGGCGTTGTCACAACAGAAACTTTCCACCCAGGCCGAAGCGTTGAAAATGGCAATGAGATTACATGAGACCCTGATACAAGACCCTAGATTGGGAGTTCAACAAATCCATGTGCAACTACAAAATCTGTGTTTGGAAATGCAAAGTTTGAAGCAGGATAGGGCACCGTGGCCAAAGGTGCACGAGGAAGTATGGTGCATAAAATGCAAAGGCCAGGGTCATGACAAGGATCACCGTCCAGTGTTCGCGAACTACTCGGTAGGAGGAGGGCCAATGCCATTGAGACCGGAGGTAGAGGCGGAGCCGAGTGCAGCACCCACTTTATGGTGTGCGATCTATCAGATAGGAGGGAAACACACGATGGATAATTGTCATTTGTTGCAGAAGTATACGCAGACACCCCAAAAATTGTTTTGTAAT
>APFE031311310.1:0-48460 GCA_000404065.3 Pinus taeda | reverse complement strand
CTGAAGCACAACACATAATCTGAAAGGCCACGTTTCATCCAATTTTCATACTAGACCCATTAATATCATTGAAGCACATAATCAATCAATCTTCTGAATCACCCAAACACCCGATCAATACATATACAAGGATAATATATGTGCTAGCACCCAGATCTAGTCCATCAGATCACATAAATATGAGTCATTATGATCCTGATCCAATATTAGTTCTCATCCATCAATATTGAAGCTAAACACAATCAACCAAACAGGATATGCAGAATACTGATACCTTTAAACTGTCATCAGAACCCATCAACAACCAGAACCACCTGTGACTTCAAATATCATAGCTCAAATTGTATACGCTACTACAATGAACCAAACCTGCATACATACGCACTTACACCAAAGCCAACCCGCGTACAGATCTATAAATATTCAAACATGACTTGCAGCGATTTCAAACTTAAGTTATACCCAAATCAGATCATTACAAGCGTCAGTATACAGATCTAGAATAAGCATAATCAAATATATAGAGATAGTTCATTTCAAACCATTTGATCCCGATCTATCCTTAGATCTTGTTCTCCATCAACCGGTGAGATCCCTCTTTAGCTTAGATCCAGATCTGCACCATAACCCAATCACAGTATTCCAGATCTAGCACTTTATCAGATATTCAATAATTCAGATGATGCTTTGCCAAATGATCTCCTTCCCCTTTTATAGTCTTAGGCCTTTCAAAATACCACGGTCCAAAACCATAATAACACAATACCATGAACCCAATACTTGGGATCAACACTTTTGGATGCAATACCACGGACCAAAACCATATGATCAAAAAAACTGTCGGACCAATACCATGAACCAACCATGAAAGTGCGTGAACTTTTCTCCACATGAAATAAACTTTTTCTCCACATAAAAGTGCGTGAAATTTTCTCCACATGAAATAAGCTTTTTCTCCACATAAAAGTGCGTGAAATTTTCTCCACATGAAAGAAACTTTTTCTCCACATAAAAGTGCGTGAACTTTTTTTTTTACATGAAATAAACTCTTCTCTGCATAAAAGTGCGTGAACTTTTCCTCCACATGAAATAAAATTTTCTCCGCATAAAAGTGCGTGAACTTTTCTCCACATGAAATAAACTTTTCTCCGCATAAAAATGCGTGAACTTTTTACATGAAATAAACTTTTCTCCGCATAAAAGTGCGTGAACTTTTCTCTACATGAAATAAACTTTTATCTTCATGAAAGTGCGTGAACTTTGCTGCACTATAATTTATCATCTGAGATGAGTGACTTGCCATCAAGTACAACATATGTATCATAATGCCAACATATCTCTGCTCAATGAGAAGCTTTTACCCAAACTTAGTCAATGTCTTCCTCTTCTTGAGATCATCTTAGTCAATTTATGCCTCTTCTTGAGCTCCTATTTCCTTGCATTGTTCGTTGAGAAATCGGGCCCCTATTATTTAGGAATTTCTCTAAAATGGATTGCGCAATTGCTTAGGCTGATCATCTAACTACTACATGCAACACATGTACACTCAAGACTAATTTACAACTGATGTTACACTGCCTTGGAATCTCCACCAAGCCTGAGGAACTAAAATTCTCTGCAGGCACTAGCTATTTTGGATTGATTGATTAGTTAATTGGATCACCGCTAAGTTTGAATGAAATACCACTGCAAATTTGACCCTCTACTACTTCCTCCAACAATTAGAACTAGTTTAACTGAAAAAACCTTAGATAATTGACCTTGATTTCTACAAACTAGAAATCACACATGCTTAATTAAACTATAATTCCTCCAACTCGAATTTATTGAGTAAACTTAGTGACACAAGCCATGTTACACAAGTTAATTGCATCCAAGTTGTCTCCTGATGTGGAAATTGAAATTTTCTCAATTTAACTAGGGCAAAATCAAATTGAGAATTTCTTGTTATATTTTTCAACATTGTCAATGTATTTTTTGGGGCATATGGGGTCAATGAACAAAAAAATTCAAAATATTGGAGAAGATGCAATATTCAAAAGGAGAAGGGTAATTTGACATGCTTATCCTAGGGTTCAAATCAAAGCTCTCAATTTCAAAAAATTGATTAAGGGAAGGAGATAACATGCTACTTCCGTGAAGAATTGGAAGAATGATTAGTTTAATAGGTATCATGAAAAAAATAACATTCCAACATGATTGATACATGATTCATCCATCTAGTAAAGCATAAAACCAAGATAAAAGAAGTGAACCATCCATCATTAATCCTGCATTAGTCCAAGCTTCCCTATAACTATCCATGAAAAGTGATCAAAATCCACATCAAAAAAGTCACCAAAAAGGTTGCTAAACTGATCTATCCATAGCCAAATTAAAATTTATCCTACGTTAATTCAAGCTTCCCCATAACCATCGATGAAAAGTGATCAAAATACACATCAATAAATTCACCAAGAAGGTTTCTAAACTCATCTATCCATAGCCAAATTATAGAAGAGAAAAAATATATAAATTTTAGACTTGTTAAGCGTTTTCTCTCCTGAATCTAACAATATGAAAATGAGAGGAAGTGAATATTTATTTATAGAGGAGGTGGTCAACTTCCCTCGTAATAAAATATTGATTTTTAAGACTAAAATCCCCTAATATATCATATGGAGGGACAAAATTAATCTTTTCAACATTTAAATATTATTCTAAATTTAAAAACTTTAGAGGTATTCATGCCACATACAATATAAAAGGGGAAAGAGCCCTCAAACATGACTATTTACCACAAATTAAGGGAACAAATGGGCTTTTGGTGTAGCATCCAACCTCCAAAGACCCATCAATGCAAAATGATCTTTTAATTGATCTTTAACATTTTGCTTAAAATCCTCTAGGACACTTCCAGGCTTGGGTACACTAGCTCCAAAGCACAACACTTTGTATTGCACACAATTGAGCCCAATTATCTTCAAGTACCTTGAGGTGGAAAAGTGTTGTCTCAAGGTTTACATTTTGGCCTAAAAGGGCCTCCAAATTTATACAAAATAATCCTTGAAAGATGGACATAATGACATATATACAAAGTTTAGCTTTCCCCTTGCCTTATTAAAATCCATATTAACATTCAAATCAAAACGTGAGTTTAACCCTTTAATTATATGTTGGCTTCACCACTCAAAATTGAAATTGAAGATGATCCCTTCGACTTCAAAATATCATTGCACAAGTATGTGTGTGTGTGTGTTTGTCATTTCTCATATTTTAACCAACACAAATATCCAATATAAGAGTACTATTTCTATAGATTTGAGGCAGGTAACACATCACTAATTTTAAAGGAAGTTAGAAAATAGAATTGGCCAATAAGGGTAGGATTATATAGTTTTGAATCATGTGTTTGCAACCTTATAGTCTGTATATGGTTGCCCAAGTAACTCATCCTTCTTAGAATAAGGCATGTTACAACAAAATCTAACACTTTATTGCAAAGCCCCATAATCTAGGTTGTACAACGAATGAAATGAGATGCAACACATACACATATAAATATAATTGAAATCATAGTGATATGGTGAAAACCCAACTTATATTAATAAATTATATAGAAAAATGTTGTATAACACAAATTGGTTAGAATGGTGGTAGCTATTTATGAAGGGGGTGTTACACAATATTTTGTCACACCTCCTGCAGTTCCCCGTGACATACCCCGAAGTGCCCAAACATGACCATCATGGAGTGTAATCATTCATATATGCAGCTCAGATCCTCCCTAAGACATTGATTGGAAAACGCCTTGAGCTTCCCTTGAAGGAAATAACTCTAAAACCCTAATTTGAGAATCATTACCCTTATGAGACTAAAAACATCGATGATCGCCTGTTTCATTATACTCGACCTGTGATGGAATCACTATGTTTACTTGTATACCCACGATGATCCCAAAAAGGCAATTTTCCCAAAGAGGATGAGAAGCTTCGTGATCTAGAAGCTTCCAGAGCGGCGAGCTGGAGGTTGCTCAATGTAGATGAGGTCGAATTCTCCCAACTTGGCCTCTTGGTCTTATCCCTATGATCTACCTCCTTGATATGAGGGCATAATACTATCTTTGGAGAGATTGTAACTCCCTTTCCCAACCTATATATTCATCCTCTCCCATTCCGAAATGGTTGGTCTATGTCTATTTGCACCCTTATGCTAAGATTGTGCCTATATGCTACTCATTTGGCTTGGAGAAGGAGTGCTTTGGAGAGCTTATCTTGGACTTGGATATTCATTCAAGGAGAGCCTATCAACATCAAGGCTTGGTTGTATGCTTCCCCTTATTTTATATTAATAAACAACTGCTATTTCATTTTCCATTGATGTGTATGCTCATGTATCATCTATCTTAACATTCCTTGGTCAATTAAGTAGGTTGCTTTTGAATATTCTATTTGTATTTGCATGTCTTGTTGTGTTATGATATCTTGTGTAGGTGCATAAACGCCGTGAGTAGTAGGAAGGAGCCCATGATGCAAGTGACTCAAGGTCTTCAACAAAGGAGATCAAGATAAGATCATAGCGAGGCATGCCATCTTCTTCGTTTCTCTTTTCAATTGTAACCTAGGAAAGTGTCCGGTGGATTGTTACTTTGGCTGTTAGCCCCATTCATTGGGCTAGAGGGATTGTCTCTGTCCGCAGATAGGATTTACCTAGACAAGAAAATGGTGACTTCGTCAGAGAAGTTATAACCCTTTCCATCCATTCCTTCAATTTGATCCTTTGACTAGTTAGAACAACTGTCGATTTCTTGGTTTGTTTGCACCAGCCTGGGTTTATACCATCACTGGTTACTACCATAGAGTGCTAAGTCTAGATTGTTTCTTGTAATATTTTTTGTTTCTTCCCATATTCCTTGCCCATCACAGGTTTAGCTCTAATAGTCGCGATTGAAAAAAATTTCTTCATTGTTTGGTCACACTGAAATCATAACTACTTTTGCTATACAAAGTAGTGATGACCCCGATCATCGCAGGTTTTGGCTATGTAAAGTAGAGTTGATAACCA
The DNA here is from genome assembly GCA_000404065.3 of Pinus taeda. Taxonomy (NCBI): domain Eukaryota; kingdom Viridiplantae; phylum Streptophyta; class Pinopsida; order Pinales; family Pinaceae; genus Pinus; species Pinus taeda. Next base: position 43,417 of record APFE031311310.1, on the reverse strand, counting down.
AATCATCACTGGTTTGGGTGTATAAAGTAATGATGATACTTGAATGTGAAAATTTTTAAGGTTTCTTTCTTAGAATCCAGTGTGTCTTAGCCCCTAAGGTCTTTTCCTACCCTGTATGCTTGGATTTGTCAGTTTTTGATTAATTGTCTTGATTAATTTACAAAATTTGTCTCGTTGGATTTGAAGTGAAATTTGAATGAGTTATAGGATTTATATTCAATTGGTCATCATTTGATGCTTGTTGGTTTCATTGAGATGTTTGTTTTGATGATTGATTGACTGTTTTTCTGTGGAAATCATTGAAAACATTGTTTTTCATTTGTTTTAGTTTGTATTTCGAAATTTAATTTTCGTGAAAATGCATTAGATTAGTTGCATTGAAAAGTTATTTTTTGAGATTCATCATTGAGAATATATCACATTTTTCAATGATTGAAAGCTAAAAATTGTATTAGGTGCATCAAATCGTTTAAAACAAAAAGAAAAACATAATTCATATAAGTGCATCTTAGTAAAGTTAAAATCATTTTGTTTTCAAAAAGTTGCATTTAGGATAGTGAAAAGTGGAAATCATTGTTACTTTTGGAATTGCATTTGGAAGATGAAAATGAAAGTTAGTGGAAGGCATTTTCTGCACGATGCATTATTGATTGTAATTTCTTCCCTTGATTCGTCTAGATTTCATTCAAATGAAAAGTTTTTCCTTTTCTCATATATTTGCATCCTAGGTGTTCAGGTGACATTGTTTTGAACCTTAAAACTGAAACTTAATTGAAGATAAACTTTAAGATCTATCAATTAATCTAAGGAGCATTTGAAACATTAACACTCATACTTAGTGGTCTAGGCTAGAGATGTGTTCCGATGACTATAAAACTCAATAGCTCTCACTCGTAATACTCTTGCATTAGACGATGCTAGCACGAACTTGTGCTCCCTGGATTGTCAAGTATATAAAGGGAGACCCTCATAGGTTGCAAACCTTTATCCATAGGAAGTCAATTCTGCCACCCTGTAAACCTGATACACCAAACACGACATTCATGGAGATCGTCTGCACGTACGTCAAATCCTTAGTAAATTTATTTGCTAAAGTGTATATTGCAGTTCACGGTTACTTGGTAATCCCTTTTTCCTAGAGTAACTTGAGTAGTCATTTTGATCTTTTCTGACTTCTTACACTTGAAAATATCATCGAGTACTTGTCCTTTCAAAGCTTGCTAAACCAACAAAAGCGACTAGAGTCACCTTTTCGTCCTTTTCTCGACTCTTAAAACATGAAAAGGAAAAGTTTTTGTTTCAAATTCTAAAATTAATTGATCACAAAACAACATCCTTCCTGTGGAAATACTTCTTAGTAGATATTAGGTTGATACCAATGGCAACATTTCCCAAGTCTACCAACCAAGGAAAACCCCCTGATGGGAATCCTAGTCCTTTTCCTTCTTTTGGAAATGTTGGTGCTACATATATGGCGACGTTGTCCCTTCCTGGATTAACCATTGGTCTGCTAGTTTGGTTATTTTTAACCTCGATGTTTCCAAGTGTCCAAACTTATTTTCAACCAAGTTCTCCTCCACTTGAACAACATCAAACTCATGTTGATCCTAAAGTTTATTCCTCACTTTCTTCCGCTATTTCTTCACCCCATTATTCCTCTTCACCTAGTGAAAATCTGGATTCTAGTAACCAGGAAGCTAAGAAGAAGAAGAAGAGGATGAAGAAGAAGAAGCAAAATAAGCAAGTAGGCAACCAAGCAACCATTTCTATGGATGAAACTGATGTAGAAAAATCTTCCAACCAGCCCCACAAAGTAAAATTCCCTTGCATGTTATGTAAGCGTGACCACCTTCTTCAATGTTGTCCCGGTATTCACAAGGTCTTAGAAGTGTGCTCCAAAGGTTCACATCGACCTTTGTCATTAGCCTCTGGTGATAATGCTGGTGATAAATCTTCAACTAGTAAAGTCCATGGGAAAATTGGAAAAATTCAAATTTCCTTGTAAGTTGTGTGAGGGTAATCATCCCATTCACCTTTTTTCTCTTATGGATGAAGCTTCAAAAGAGTTGGAAAAACTTACAGCTTCTCAACCTCATTTTTCGATTGGGTATCGAAAGCCTTCCCCTGATCCTTCACTAGTTGATCTAGTGATTGATCAAAAGTCATCTTTTTTCAACCCCACTCTCTTTGAAAGTGAGTCTCGTGAGTCTATTCTCGACCAACCATTGGTTGAGAAAATGGTAGACTTGACTGCACCTTCAATTAACCGTACCTTTTCGGTAGAGAGTGAACCTCATACTACTCAGTTTTTGCTTTTGTTAATTTCGAATGAACTAGAGGGAAATCTTCTTGTTCCTGAGGTGCATGAGAGTATTTCTCCTGTTCCCATAGAGAGAGAAGGTATCTCTCACATTATTACGACACCCCTTCCGAGTAGTTTAGTCACTTCTTTTCATTGGAGTCAACTGGCAGGATATCGTCTTCCGTCTTATGTGCCTTTCCAGATTATATTACAAGCTTACCATATAGCCATACCTAGCACAGTAATAGAAGAGGACACATCTATTAACAACATGTCCTCAACTGCTTGGCAAGATTTTGGTTCTCCTCAACTTGTCCCCATCACCCAGAATATGTTAGCTTTTAACAGAGGAACGAGTCAACCATTAGGGATCCTTCCTAAGTTTCCTATTACTTTGGGAGGAAATACTGTCTATATAGACGTGATGGTTGTCCAAGGCCCTTTAGATTTTAATATACTCCTTGGCCATGACTGTTTTTATGTCATGAGAGCTCTTGTATCTTCTCTCTTTCGAGCGATGTGTTTCTCGCATGAAGGAAGCATTATGATCATTGATTAACTTACATTCATTGGTCCTGAATCAGCTCCCACTCAACTATCATCCCTAAATGGTTCTTATGTGCAAGAGGTATCACCCTCGCCACAAGTCAATTACATGGCCATTGGTTCCATGCCCACATCTACTGATGATCTAGTGGTGATGTAGTACATCATGTACTATGGTCATTGGAGCCCGAGTTTTTATTTGGATCCTTGGACATGTATCCCTTCTTGAGTGTTATTCTCCCATCTGATGAGAACCTCTTGGAAACCATGGCCTCTTTTGGTTTATGGTAAAGGGTTTGGAGCAAAGTTCCTTGTCTTGTGTCAGGGTCGTTAAAAAATGAAACAATGATTGTGGAGCAAAGTTCTTTGTCTTGTGTCAAGCTCATAAAAAAATGAAACAAAGATCATGGAGCAGAGTTCCTTGTCTTGTGTCAAGCTCCTTAAAAAATGAAACAAGGGATATGAGGATAGTTATTTTACTATGTCAACCTCGTTAAAAAATGAAATAGGTATCCATAAGAAAAGTTCCTTGTCTTGTGCCAAGCTCGTTAAAAAATGAAACAAGGACCACGAGGATAGTTCTTTTACTATGTCAACATCGTTAAAAAATGAAATAGGTCCCCATGAGGATAGTTATTTACTATGTAACTCTCGTTAAAAAATGAAATAGGTCTTCATGAGCATGGTTCGTTTCCTATGTCAAGCTTGTTAAAAAATGAAACAAATCCCCTTCCCATTCGAGTCTTTGATTAGATCTTGTAAAATCCCAGTCGTGTCTTTCACTTGATCTCGTAAGTGAACCTTCATTCCATCCAGCTATTAGTAACCAGTAGTCTACTTAGGTGAATGAAGTGAAGCTTGGGGGGCACGTACCTCATATTGAGTCATTATGCTGGGGGCATGCAAACTTATCTCAATCATAGTTTATCTTTGTTTTAATATTGAATCATAGTTTATCTTTGTTTCAATATTGTGTAAAAATGAAACCAAATCCAAGCATAATTTTTTCTCATGTTTCAAGCTTATGAAAAAATGAAACCATCTTCAAAGTATACTCAAGTATAGCTTCCCATGTTTCAAGCTTGTGTAAAAATGAAACCATTTCCCACTTTACATCTCGTGATTGTTGTTTTTATCAGTTGATTTTTTCCAGATGAACCTTGGTTTTCTCATACCATCGTCACCATCTCTTTGGCTGATCATACGATTTCACTTGGTTGTTTTACCTTTGCCCGGGGAAAATTTGTGATGAGTAGTCTTATTATCCAGCCTCTTGACCTTTACATGTTTTGGGCAGTTCCATCATCACCGGAACCAATTGCTATCCTTTTATACCACTCGTTCCTCCAAGAGGAGTCATCTTTAAGCTCTTTTATGACTCTCGAAAAATGAAAATATCATCAAGTACTTGTCTTTTTGAACTTGTTAAATTAAATGAATTGACGTCATCTTAGTATATGTTTACTCCTTTTTCAGGCTGAGATTGACTATTTACAAAAAAGGTACACCTTGATCGACATGTTCAAGAGGTTCTCTCGAATATTGTTTTCTACCTTTTCAGATTCAAGAGACAAATTACGAAAAGGGATCTGATGGTGTTTTCTTTTTCATCTCTTTTTCAAACTCTCTAAATATGAAAAATATAGTGAGTTATTCTTTTGTTGAACTCATTAAATTTTTTTATGAAGAAAGACTCGTCACCATGATGAGACCGAGTTTCTCCTTCATAGGACTCGTAAAACTTGCTAGGATGGATTCATCTGAAGGGTGAAATTATATGGCAAGCATATGGTATCCTCTTCAAGATTGTGTAAAAATAAATAGGTACTCACTAGAAATAGTGGGGAAAAAAGTGAAAGTGAAACATCTCTTGTATATGCAGCATCTCGATCTTAAACATGACACTCGTCTGTTTCTCGTGTCGAGTTTGGGACATCCTCACTTAGTCACTTGTCCTTCTGACTTTGGGTAATCCATTTTTGCCTCTAATTTTATTATTCCACTTCATCATTATGACCCTTGGTCCTATGTTAAGTCAAATGCTGCCACACTCTGGAGTCGTGTCACTGATATGTTCAAGAGAAGTCTCATCTGCAGTCTATTGCCTATACATTGTCTGACTCTTTGCTATAGTCTTGGATCCTACTCATTTCGTTCCACTTTATTCCTTGTTTCATATTAATGATGAGGGAATCATTATGGCCCTCCTTCAACGGGTCACTTCCTGTGGACTTCAGCTCACTATCTAGGAAGATGACTTAGAAACTCCCTTTCATTACATTAGAGATTGCATGCCTTAATGGAAAGTTATCAAATCCGATGACAGGTTTTGGTCATTGGCCTTCGATCGAATGATTCCACGAATGTTCGACTTCAACGTCATTTTCACATTCATGGATTGTACTATCGTACCTTGAGAGCCATTGACATTATTGGTGGTTTCTCTACTGCTTGTTAACAATCCACATCATTGGCCAGTAATCGGGTGGTTTTCTAGCATGTGCAACTTCGACACATTCATTTACATGTTACAATTCGTGATTTGATTGGATTGGGATGGAGCGCAAGACCCTGAGTCGTGTCTGATATGACTCAGGTTGCGTGGAGTTATGTGTTATTCATGATTGTACACATGTTTCATCTATGTGGATGGTTGTGACCATACCATGGGACTTTACATTTATGATGATCCTTCTATATTAGGTGGCTGTGTCCATACCTTGGATCTTAGATTTACAGATGATTCTCCTCATTTGGATGGTTGCGCTAATGCCATGGATCCTTGCATATAGTCCTTATTATTTGGATGGCTACATCCATACCATGGAATCATGTTTGATATTAGATATGTATATGTATATGCGTCCTTGATTTCCGAGTCTCTTGACAACGTTTGTTCTCGTCCTTGCAAAAGCTTGTAAAGCATCTCAACCATCACTCCTCATTCTGCCTTCATACTTTAGGGGGCATCTATTACACAGTATTTTGTCACACATCCTGCACTTCCCTGTCACTTGCCCCAAAGTGCCCAAAACATGACCATCATGTAGTGTACTCATTCATATATGTAGCTTAGATCATCCCTAAGACATTGATTGGAAAATGCCTTGAGCTTCCCTTGAAGGAAATAACTCCAAAACCATAATTTGAGAATCATCACCCTTATGAGGCTAAAAACATTGATGATTGCATGTTGCATTGTACTCGACCCGCGATGGCATCACTATGTTTACTTGTATACCTGTGATGATCCAAAAAAGGAAATTTTCCTAGAGAGGATGAGAAGCATCGTGATCTAGAAGCTTCTAGAGCGGCAAGCTGGAGGTTGTTCGACATAGATGAGGTCGAATTATACCAACTTGGCCTCTTGGTCTTATCCCTATGAGCAACCTCCTTGAGATGAGGGCCTACTCCTATCTTTGGAGAGATCCTAACTCCCTTTCCCAACCTATATATTCATCCTCTCCCGTTCCCAAATGGTTGGTCTATGTCTATTTGCACCCTTATGCTAAGATTGTGCCTATATACTACTCATTTGGATTGGAGAAGGAGTGCTTGGAGAGCTTAGCTTGGACTTGGATATTCATTCAAGGAGAGCCTATCAACATCAAGGGTTGGTTGTATGCTTCCCCTTATTTTCTATTAATAAACAACTGCTGGTTCATTTTCCATTGATGTGTATGCTCATATATCATCTATCTTAACGTTCCTTGATCAATTAAGTAGGTTGCTTTTGAATATGCTATTTATATTTGCATGCCTTGTTGTGTCTTGATCTCTTGTGTAGGTGCATAAATACTATGAGCAATAGGAATGAGCCCATGATGCAAGTGATTCAAGGTCTTCAACGAAGGAGATTGAGATAACATTAGAGCGAGGTAGGCCATCTTCTTCGTTTCTCTTTTCAATTGTAACCTCGAAAAGTGTCTCATAGATTGTCACTTTGGTTGCTAGTCCCACTCATTGGGCTAGAGGGATCCTGTCTGTCTGCAGAGAGGATTTACCTAGACAACAAAATGGTGACTCCATTGGGGAAGCTATAACCCTTTCCATCCATTCCTTTAATCAATTTCTCGGTTTGTCTGCATCAGCCTGGGTTTATACCATCACTGATTACTACATTAGAGTGATAATTCTAGATTGCTTCTAGGAATATTTTTTGTTTTTTACCATATTCATCGCCCATCGTGGGTTTAGCTCTAACATTCATGATGGTATGACGAGTTTTTATCTATACAGTTGACATGGAAAAAAAATCTTCACTGCTTGGTCGCATTGAAATCATCACTACTTTTGCTATACAAAGTAGTGATGATGACCCTGACCATCACGGATTTGGCTATGAAAAGTAGAGATGATAACCCAATCATCACGAGTTTGTGTATATAAAGTAGCGATGATCCTTGAAAGTGAGAATTTTGGAGATTTCTTCCTTAAAATCTAATGTGTTTTAGCCCCTAAGGTCTTTTCCTATCATGTAAGCTTGGATTTGTCATTTTTTTATTGATTGTCTTTATTAATTTGCAAAATTTGTCTTGTTGGCTTTGAAGTGAAATTTGATTGAGTTCTAGGGTTTCTAGTCAATTTTTCATCACTTGCTACTGGTTGGTGTCATTGAGATGTTTGCTTTGCTGATTGATTGAGTGTTGGTTTTTGTGGAAATCATTGAAAACATTGTTTTGCATTTGTTTTATCTTGTCTTTTGAAATTTACTTTTTGTGAAAATGCAATAGATTAGTTGCATTGAAAAGGTATTTTGTGAGATTCATCATTGAGAATAGATCACATTTTTCTGTGATTGAAAGCTCAAAATTGTATTAGGTGCATCAAATCGTTCAAAACAAAAAGAAAATAATAATTCATATAAGTGCATATTAGTAAAGTTCAAATCATCTTGCTTTAGAAAAGTTGCATTTAGGATATTGAAAAGTAGAAGTCATTTTTACTTTTGGCATTTCATTTGGAAACGAAAATGAAAGTTAGTGGAAGGAATTTTTTTCATGATGCATTATTGATTGAAATTTCTTCCCTTGATTAGTCTAGCTTTCATTGAAATGAAAAGTTTTTCCTCTTCTCATATAGTTGCATCATAGGTGTTCAAGTGACATCGTTTTGAGCCTTAAAACTAAAACTTAATTGAAGATAAACTTTAAAATCTATCAATTAATATAAGGAGCATTTGAAACATTAACGCTCATACTTAGTGGTCTAGGCTAGAGACGTGTTCCAAAGTTTATAAAACTGAATAGTTGTCGTTCACAATACTCTTGTGTTAGACAATGCTAACACAGACTTGTGCTCACCATACCATCGAGTATATAAAGGGAAACCCTCATAGGTTGAAAACCTTTATCCATAGGATGTTGAGTTTGCCACCCTGTAAACATGATACACCGAACACAACATTCGGGGAGATCACATAGGGGATTTTTGAGGTCTAAAATGGGCCTCCTAAGAAAAATGTACAACCAAAATAAACTTTATAAGAACTAATAGGATTTAAGATGATGATGTCAACCATGGGGGATGATTCAATATTTTTGGATAAAAAAATACAAAGATTAAAATATAATAAAATAATAAAACTACTTTTTCAAGTCGTATTTTCAACTTATATCCTTAAGTTTTTACTCAAATTTCAAGCGAGAGTACTCATTGGATGCAAAATTTAATTCCTCATCCAAGGAGTACCCATGTTGCATACTTTTGATGGACCCTACTACATGAAAATTGAGAAATACATGAAACCATGTGATTGATATCACGTTTTTAATGTATTTCTCATTTTTCATGTAGGAGGGTCCTTCAAAAATATGCAACATGGGTACTGCTTGGATGAGGAATCAAATTCTCCTTCCAACTAGTGTTTCCGCTTGAAATTTGAGTAAACCCATACAGAGATAAGTTGAAAAAACAATTTTGTCTTTTTTCCCTCTACAATTTGACTATGTAGTCTAAACTTATTTTATTATTTCCACTATTATTTTATAATTTCCTTAGGAGGCCCATTTTAGACCTCAAAAATCCCCTAATTCCTGCACGTATGCCAAATCCTTAATAAATTTATTTGCTAAGGTGTATATTGCAGTTCACGGTTACTTGGTAATCCATTTTTCCTATAGTAACCTGAGTAGTCATTTCGATCTTTTTTGACTCCTTAAACTTGAAATGATCATCGAGTACTTTTCCTTTCAAAGCTCGCTAAACCAACGAAGGCAACTAGAGTCACTTTTTCGTCCTTTACTTGACTCTTAAAACATGAAAAGGCAAAGTTTTTGCTTCAAATTCTAAAATTAATTGACCACGGAACAACATCTGTCCTATGGAAATACTCCTTTGTAGATATTAGGCTGATACCAATGGTAACATTTCCTAAGTCTACCAACAATATAAACCCCCTGACGGGAATCCTAGTCCTTTTCCTTCTTTTAAAAATTTTGGTGCTCCCTATATGGTGACGTTGTCCCTTCCTGGATTGACCATTGGTTTTTGAGTTTGGTTATTTTCGACCTCGGTGGTTCCAAGTGCCCAAACTGCTTTTCAACTGAGTTGTCCTCCACCTGAACAACATCAACATCATGTTGATCCTAAAGTTTATCCCTCACCTTCTTCTCTTTTTTCTTCACCCCGTTCTTCCTCTTCGCCTGGTGAAAGTCTAAATTTTATTAACCAGGAAGCTAAGAAGAAGAAGAAGAGGATGAAGAAGAATAAGAAAAATAAGAAAGGAGGCAACCAAGCAGGAATTGCTACGGATGCAACTGATGTAGAAAAATCTTCCAACCAGCCCCACAAAGTAAAATTCCCTTGCATTTTATGTAAGGGTGACCACCTTATTCGAAGTTGTCCTGGTATTCCCAAGGTCTTATAAGTGTGGTCCACAAGTTCAAATCAAGCTTTGTCATTAGCCTCTCGTGATCATGCCGGTGATAAACCTTCAACTAGTAAAGTTCATGGGAAAAAGGGAAAAATAAAATTTCCTTGTAAGTTGTGTGAGGGTAATCATCCCATTCACCTTTGCCATCTTGTGGATGAATCTTCCAAAGAGTTGGAAAACCTTACAACTTCTCAATCTTGTCTTTTGATTGGGTATTGAAATCTTTCCCTTGATCCTTCACTATCTGATTCTGTGATTGATCAAAAGTCGTCTTTTATCAACCCCACTCTCTCTGAAAGTGAGTCTCCTGAGTCCGTTCTCGACCAACCATTGGTTGAGAAAATGGTAGAATTGACTCCACCTTCAGTTAACCATACCTTTCCAGTAGAGAGTGAACCTCATATTGCTCAGGTTCTTCTAGTTTCATTAATTTTTAGTGAACTAGAGGGAAACCTTCTCGTTCTTGAGGTGTATGAGAGTAGTTCTCCTGTTCCCATAAAGCAAGAAGGTAGCTCTCACATTCCTAGGACACCCCTTCCGATTAGTTTAGTCACTTCTTTTGATTGGAGTCGAATGGCAGGATATCGTCTACCGTCTTATGTGCCTTTGCAAATTATAGTACAAGCTTACCATATGGTCGTAGCTAGCACAATAATAGAAGAGAGCACATATGTTAGCATCCTACCCTCAACTACTTAGCAAGCTTTTGATTCTTCTCAGCTTGTCCCCGTCACCTAGAATATGTTAGCTTTTAACAGAGGAACTAGTCAACCATTAGGGATCCTTCCTAAGTTTCCCATTACTTTGGGAGGAAAGATTGTCTATATAGACGTGATGGTTGTCCAAGGCCCTTTATATTTTAATCTACTCCTTGGCCATGACTATTTTTATGTCGTGGGAACTCTTGTATCTTCTCTCTTTCGAGTGATGTGTTTCCCACATGAAGGAAGCATTGTGATCATTGATAAAATTACATCCTTTGATCTTGAATCAACTCCCACTCAACCATCATCCCTAAATGGTTCTTATGTGAAAGCGATATCACCCCCACGACAGGTCAATTACGTGGCCACCTATTCCATGCCCACATCTATTGATGATCTAGTAGAAGATGTAGTACATCATGTACTATGGTCATTGGAGCCCGAGTTTTTATTTGGATCCCTAGACATGTATCCCTTCCCAAGTGTTCTTCTCCCATCTGATGACAACCTCTTGGAGGCCATGGCCTATTTTTGTCTATGGTAAAGGGCTTGGAGAAAATTTCCTTGTCTTATGTCAAGCTCGTTAAAAACTCCCAAGGAGTCTCACCTAGTACCATCATGATCTCTTTGAATCCAATGATCGACTGTGCTTCTGACTTCGGCTGGCTAAATTCCTTATTTAGCGCAATTTGGATGTCCGCGATTCCCACATTGACATTAGAGTGCTTAATATACCAGGTCAGCACGTGATCCTGCAGGTCACTAACCAGTTTCGTTTTCTTGATATTATCATCTGTAACACCTTGTGCTTCCCATATGGCTCTTATAATGAACCAAAATTGGTCAAGATCCTCATTTCCCAATCCCTTGAACATAGGCAACTTTATTGTGCTTTCCATATTGAATCACGGTGGGGGTGGGGGTGGTACTTGTGAAGATGGAGGTCACGGTGGTGAAGCTAGTGGCAGTGTGGGTGGAGGTGGTATTCGTAGAATCCTTTGCCTTATCAAATGGATCGCACTTCATGGTGAGACATTCACAAGCTCTTCCTCATCCCCTCGTGGAGGTGAAATCAAGGGGCTATTTTCTGGTCCCTTACTTCCTTCATTCCTGTAAGTTTTTCAACTTCGTGTAGCTCCGAACATCAAGTAATTGCATAACCCTGTTTTCACACAATAACATTTTAATCCAAGTGTTCAGAGACTTTACGTACTTACGTTGTGGTCCTTTGAGAAAGCTTCGCTTTGCCTTGCTATAGCTGACTGAGGTGCCAACCACGAACTCAGTAATGAATTCTCTTATAATTCGATTGAGCCAGTGATCAACAACGCATGCAATCTTATCCTGTGATGCTTCCAACCTACGCACTAACTCTAGGGTCCACACAATAGGACCGTCGACTTTCCACCTTCCTTGGCTATTTGCTAGCTTCGCGATCCACTTGTACAACTCAGTAGGGAAGGACATGAAGAAGATTTCATGGATCTCTATATACAAGTAGCAGTCTAACCACTCTTCCTTTGACAACCATGGGTTCCTGTTCTCCTACGCCGCGAACTCATGAATTCTTCTGTCCAACCAGCCTTTAATTTCCTTCTTATTTGGATTCCAATGATACAACATCAAACATCTCTATGCAGATTCTAGTCTCGATAAGGGAACCATTTTTTGGCTTGATGGGGCCTGACCCAGGTTCGCAGTTAATCAGCCAAACAAATCCCTACACTACTAGCCCTTTCGGCATCAGCCTGCAGAGCGCAGACTGAAGTCTCACCCGAAGCAGTATGGGGGGATGCTGGAACCAAGTTTCCGCACCCTCGAGATCTATGAGGTGTCGATTTAGTCCAACTATGCCTACCTTTGCGCAGGTCACTTCGTGTACTATTATGACCTACGATACCTTCGCAATCTGCTATAATTGTCCTTCGCACATCCCGAACCAGGGGCTAAGGTGATTTTGCCCTGCTATGGCAGCGATCTGCACTATTTCCCCAAGTTACACCACGTATCTTACTTATCCTCTTATAGATGTTAGCCAACTTCGCATAAACTGATACTTTAACTCACATTCACTTAATCTACACAGTTATATATGTTCGTGCATCATATAAACAATAGAAATGCAATTTATACCGAATATATTCGATGCAGAAAACAAGAAATAAATACACAAAATTGATGTAAAGCTTCTCTTTATTAATGTTTCAATAGTTATAGACTCGACTCGCCCTGCGCACTTAGCTGCAGGGGTCCGCGCACTTAGTTGCATACTACTAGGCCTCTGCACACTCAGCTATATAGCCTTCTCCTACTCTACGAAACAAATACTCGACCTTATACTTTAGATCTTCCTCTACGCTTCTATTCCATGATCATAAATTTATTTTTTTTACAACTTAAAGCCTCGCTCTATTTATACAATCCCATGGTCCGCGGACCATGGGTAGATCTCTATAGTCAACATTACATTACAAAATTGAGAGCGGACAACCCTATGACTCTTTTACAACTTTGCACTCTGCACCTACAAAATGCAGAGCCTTTACATTAGATTTACTACTTTTAACCAACTTCTAGGCTCTAAACCCCAAAACTTTCCTTGGGGGATCTCGCGCCCAACAGGGGAAATGTATATTAGTGTGAGTGATCTAAAAATGGGGCTCTTAGGCTTCTTCTCTAGCTTACAAGAACCTCTCCCACTTCCAAAGCTTGAATTTTCCCAAGTCTTTTATGATTAACCAATGTGGAATTAAGAAATGCTTGAAACTATGGGTGCATGCTTGTATTTGTTTAAACTAATTATGTGTTGTAAATTAATGTGCTAAAACTGATATATAAATGCATATAACAGTAAATAAAGCAGCAGCAACAACAGACACATAAGACAACAAATTAATTAGCAGTTCACCCACAACTCTTGGGCTATGTTTCAGTGAGCTCTAGTTAATTCAACTAGGCTCTCTGGGATTATGGTATAAGTATTTTTACAAAATCTTGGGTCAACTCTTGCTGTTCTACACATAGACAGTGGGTTCAAATACCATTTTATTTCTTCGGCTCTTGAAGCTCTGGCTCTTGGGTTTAGGCTCTTGGCTCTAGCTCTTTAGCTCTTGGTTCTGGGTCTTGGCTCCGACTCTAGCTCTTTGGCTCTGGTTCTGGCTCTTGGCTCTGACTCTTGGCTCTTTGGCTCTAGCTCTTTGGCTCTTTGGCTCTCTGTTCTGGCTTCTTTCTACCTTCTGAAACCGTCACGCTCTCTGGCTTTTCACTTGAACTTCAAGTGACCCCAAAGGCTCCCTCAACTGCTTTTCGCTTCTCTGCTACTATTTCTTTTAGCATTCAGCAACAAACAACAACTTGGCCACCAACAATAACTCAACAACCCTGTGTCTTTGACATTCATGGATTAAGAGCCAAATCGCGCTGCCTATTGGTTTTCCCTCCCGGGCTTTGCAACTTCTAGACATGTCTACTCGAATCCCTCTTCTGAGCGTTCATTAATCATTGCATAACGCCCTTTGGACAGGAGGCCACCTATTTCTACCACAAATGAGGGCAGTTGGTGCTTGAAATCATTAGTAACAGTTGTTCTCTGTTTACACAGAGAACGCTGTGAAAACATGGGAAATCTACTTAAAATACAATATATCAGACTTGAAACATTCATAATCCCGCTCTATAGCACCATTGGGTCTGCCTGGGGATCGCCATCACATATCATAATTGGCCTGCTCCTTGGTTTTCCCTTTGTATTTAAAATACATTGAAAACAATGAAAATTAACATAAAATGGATTTGGGTGGATCTGAAATCATATATATTTCCATTCCAGAACCCTTTTGGGTTCGGTTTACATCGCATATCACTTCCCCTTTTTATTTTCATTAAACAATGAAATATACGTAAATACATTGAAAAGTGGCATTGGGCGGATCTTAGGATCCATACAATATGGTTGATAATGTTATCGAGTCCGGTTCATTGGATCACTCATATATATATATATATATATATATATGTGTGGCCCTGCTCGATTGTAATGCGCCGATGCGATGTTGCGATGCGACAAGTCATAATCGCAAATCATTCATGCCGAGGCCTCTTCATTTAACAGGGTCTATGCAAGCGCTGATTGCAATAAGCCAATATCGGTGATCGTGGTATCACATCGACCTGGCCCATCACACTATGCTTGAGTGTCCCCTAACTGCCACCGCCGATTGCGATTTCCAATCGGATCTGGAGCATTGATCAGCCAGATCCAATAGCCCCTGTGTAACCACTGTTCAAGCCTCTCGATAACCTTGTTTTCAGAGTGTTCTCCATGTTTTTAAGGCCCGATAGTGTAACCCGATATTTCTAAAGGTCGTCCTTTTATGCTTGTTTTGCCCTTTTGGGAGATTTGGAAGGCTTAGAGTGTTTTTAGACCCATATTTCAAGAGATTTTTGCCTCTTTTTCCTTTGAAAAAGGGTAGCTTCATTTTATGATAGCTTTCCCATCTGAAGTCCATTTTTTCCCATTTAAGTTGCACTGGATTCCGAATAAGAAGATCCCTGCAATGAGACTATTTTTGAGAGTAGCCTGCGATTTTCATTTTCCTCTGATTTACAAAGGATTTGTGCCATTTGGCACCTTTCACTTCTTGCATGAAGTCTTTTAGACTTAGAGGTTCATCTAGGATCCATTTTTGGATCAGTGAGGAAGCGTAGGAAATGTGGGGAACTAGTTTCGCTGTGTGCCAATTAACTCACAGAGTGAAAATTTGAAAACATAACATGGAAACCCTAGGAGAGGGTTCCACACCTTCAAACTAAAAATTTCACTTTGCTGAGGTGGTGTTTTCCTTTGACATACCTGTATTGAGCTAAGAATACATTCACATGTTGAAGAAAGTGCATGGGGACGTGTTTCAAGCCACCCTTGCAAGAAAACATAACGTCCAGATGAAAACGTAGCGAGCAGGGTAAAAACACAACATGAGAGTTTGAGATGCATAATAAGAATGAGATTCGATGTTGAATGACTCTTTTGGGCTATGGATGATCAATTGGAGTCTGTTGTACATGTGAATGATGAAAACAAATGTTTGGAATGTCTTTAAAACTTACAAAAACACTTTTTCTTGTATATGTCAAAGGATGACAATATACCCTTCCTTTTGCAGTAATATCTTCATAAATGTTGCTTGATACCTTTTATTACCTTTATTTCCTAACATGCTATCTCCCTTAGTGTGAATGCTTAAGACACATATCGATGATGGCTCTTTTCTTTGAATTTGGACATAGTAATGACAACACCGGTGGAAACCTTAGACAAAGAATTATATGATGACACTTCAACTGATCTCAGACCAACAATGACATGACCATGAAAAGTAATGAGAACAATGATTACTGAAGTGAGTAGCATTGACCTAGACTCAACAACCAATAATCAATTTTTTTTATTTGAAGACTATTGAAACCATTAAAAATTTGACCTAATACCCTAGCAAAAACTTTGAAAGAGCATATTTGACCACTGGTGATTGACATGGCTGACAAGCTCTAATAAAAGCCATGCAATTTATAATTTTTTTGGCTTTCCCTTCACCTAATTGTCATAAAGAAAGGCTAAATCGTTGACTTTTAAGTTCCTCGTTTGTACGTTTCTGTCATGCCAAGATTTTTAATGACTTTTACTAGCTTGTTTCCTGTGAAGTGCATGGAATCTATCTTCTTCTAAGGGTTGCAGTTGATGAAATCATCCCTTTTATACTTTTCTATTATATTTTAGGACAATTGAAATAGTTGCAACATTTTATGTATAATGGAGTGGTACAATTGCCTCTTGCCCATAAACCAATTTGAATGGTTTAAACCTAGTTGAATACTTATATGTTGTGTGATATGCCCACAAGACAGTTGGGATTTTATTTTCCCAATCATCTCTGTCAAGGTTGCACATATTTGTGAGTCCTTTATGCAATTTTATTGAATGATTCTACAATGTTGTTTGCTTGGTGGTGGTAAGCAGTGGCTTTTCTATGATCAAACATGAAATTTTGCATCAATGTTTGAATTGTAGCATTAATAAAATGTGTTCCCCTATCACCAATTATAGTCATCAGACAACCAAATCAAGTTACTATACTCTCATAAATAAATTTAGCTACAACTTCTTTGGTACATGACTTGACTGGATATGCTTCCACCCACTTCTTCAAATACTCCACTACCGTTATAATATATTTCACTCTCGTTTGTCTATCTCTTTTGGGAAATGGTCCAGCGAGGTCAATTCCCCAAATCTAGAAAGGTAGCATCATATTAATTGAGTGGTGTGGAATATGATTATTTTCTAATGGTTGACCTGATCTTTGACATACATCATATTTTTAGACTTGTACTTGATAGTCCCAAAACAAAGTGGGCCACCATAATCCTTCCTAGATAATTTTACTTGCGGTCGTGTCACCTTGGTAATGTCAACCCACTGCTCCTTTATGGGATTCATTAATGATATATTCCCTTTCATGTTCCAGTGCACACCATATGAGTATCTCGTATGCTTCTAGATTGTTCCAGTAACCATTTATTAGTGAAAATGGTGTCACTTTAACTGCTAAGATTTTTTTCTTTTTCTCTGTTAGTCCATTAGGTTCCTTCCCTATATGTAGAAGATATGTGATTTCTACAAAATTTGATGGAAATTCTTCTACTTTGAACATGTGAGAATCTGGTAATTCATCTTCCCAGTTTTTTTATTCTTCCCCCATTTCCATTCAGGAGAGATGATCAGGCCTGCCATTCTTCTTATTGGGTTGGATGATGAATTCATATTCAAATTCTTCAAATAATAATAGTAATGACAAATTCTTTCTTGATGCATTGAATTATTAATAAGATATCTCAATGCTTGGTGATTAGTAAAGAATATGATTGGGTTAAGAAGGACATAATGATGAAATTTCTACAATGCAAGGATAATGGAGAGTGCTTCTATTCCAGTTTTCAAGTAATTTCTCTTGGATTTATTTAACTTTCGAATGGCATACGCATTAGGATGGTATATGGACTCATTGTCTAGTTGTTCTAAAACAATTTCAACTACCACGTTAGAAGCATCTACATGAATATGAAAATTTTTAAACCAATCCAGAAACTTTAGAATAGGTGCCTTAACCAACTTCTTCTTCAATAAATGGAATGATTCCTCACATTTTGTTGTCCACACATATGGAACATACTCTTTTAGTAATTAATCCATTGGAAATGTGGCATCAAAGTAATGCCTTATAAATTTCCGATAGTATCCTTTATGCCCCAAAAATATTTTTATTTTCTTTTTTTTTTTAAATGGAGGATTTAAATCCAAGATTACTTTGATTTTTTTGATATTATCATTTATTCCTTCCTTAGATACTACATGACCTAAAAATATTCAAATTGGTGTAGCAAAGATGATTTCTTTTGTTGTTTAAAGATAATTGAATTTGTCTACATCTTTCAAGAATCAAACATAGCCACTGGAATTTGTTATTTTTTAATAATGAATAAATTGTCCAATTGTCAAAATATAATGCCATTATCATATAAATTTATTCTTGAAAATATTTGACTACGATCCTTGAAAATACCGTAGGTGAATTTTTTAGGTTGAGGGGAATTACTTTGTACGTGAATGATCTAAATTTAGTAACAAATATGGGTTTCTCTTAACCCTCATAAAAAATGTTTACTTGATTGTACCCTGAGAAGTTGTTTATAAAAAAATAACACTCATGACCCACTACTTAATTTAGTATTTTGTATACAAAGGGAGTAGGGAATGGATTAGTTACTTTGAGCTTGTTTAGTTCGTGAAAATCAACACATATTTTAAATCTTGTGGGCTTGTTATTTTTAGGTTAAAAAACCATGGGGATTTCCCATTCTAACTTGTTGATAGGGCATATGATGCTTGTTGGCATTGATGTGCGTTGTAGTGTTGTATATGTGTGGTTGATTGTTATTGATGTCAACCTCGATGCTTGAGTTGCAGATGGTTGAGGTGTTTGATGATTGTGGTGATAATGGATGATGTGTAGATGGTCCTTGGCATGTCTACTAGCCTGGACTAGCTTAAGGTGTAGATGGTATTATGCCATGATGAGTTGGATGATGGTGTTTTGCACTAGATTGGAGGCATTTCCATGATGATGGTCTTCATGATCATGTTTTTTCATAGATATGGTGATTGATGCTTCAGGAGTTAGTGTTGAGGAGCCTTGTTGGCTAGGTATCTGTGGTCTCCATGTCTTGGAGTATGTCTCTTATGTTGATATGGTGTACCTTGGGCTTGGAGAGGATATAAATGTCTCTATGGATGATTATGATGGTTGTGAAGATGTTGGAGGATGTCTGATAGGTTCTAGATCTGCATATTGATGGAAGAGATGTCGAGGAATAGTTTGATGGCTCAGATGCCTAGGTTGGTTATTGGTTAGGATCATGTTCAACTAGTTTGACTTGTGATGATGTTGGTGATGTTGCAATGATTTGTAGGAGTGTTGCAAAGGTGTCAGAGACTTCTAGAGATCCTATAGAGGTTGGCCAAGCTCTGGAAGATGCTGAAGCAAGTTCTGAGATGAGGAAGCATGATTTTGAGTCTCCTTAGCCCCAGTCACCATGCAATATGGGTCAAGGGAGCAATATTGGGCTCCAATTGCTTGCAGGATAGGCCCAAGGGAACAATTATAGTTCCAATATCTCAGAGGATAGTGCTAAGGGACAAAATGAGGGATTTCATGAGTTTTTCTCTACATTCCTCATGCTTTTTAGCTAATTTTGGTGTTGTGGCAATGTTATTGATCGAGAATTTTTGGCATATGGTCGGAAAATGTTTGTGGGCCCTCTAGAAGCTGATCAAGGTTGAAGATATCAAAGGGATAGTGGAGTTAGTGATTTATTTGGTCAAGAAGCCTTCCTCAACCAAATCTAAAGCATGTGAACAAATATGTTGAGTCTTCCATAACTTGTTGAATTTACTAAGTTAATCATCTAAAAAAATGTTAAATAGAAGAAGGCTTTGAGTTCATTTGGTTGGTTACTTGGAGAGTGTGTGAGAGTATTATTGTAAGAGAATTGTCAGTGAGTAGAGTACGCAAAAACTGCTCATGCAAAGATATATCAGAGATTTGTGAGTAGAAAAAAGAGTTTGAGTTGGGAATAAGTTTTAGAATTGGTGTGTAGTTTGTGGCATAAAATTGGCAGCATATTGTATTCTTGGGAGAGTGTTTTAGTGTGTGAAGTAGTGAAGAAATTCCCTTCTCTGGGTTAGATTATGATTCATATTTGATGAGAAGAATGCTAGAGCTATTGGGTTTCTCATGTTGAGCGAATTGAGAAACTAGTCTAAAAATATATGAAACATGGTTCACATGGAGGAAGTGAAGGTGTGTGGAGGCTTCAATATAGAAAGCGATTTGGCCGATTTGTAGTAGGAATATTTTTCTCCATCCAATAGGAGTTGGAAAATCCAATGGTTGTTGGGCAAAGATCATTGGGTGTGGGAGCTTCCAGCGGATGGTAGTTCATAGATCCGTGAGAGAAAGAGAGTTCCAAATTGATATTTTCCAACATACAATAGAGGAAGCCAAGTCTTCCGGATTATGGTTGTAAGTTAATCCATGTAAATTTGTTTAGCATATTAAAATAATATTTAAGCAATGCAGCAGCAGTAGGGTGGTTTTCTCCCGAAAGGGTTTCCACCAGAAATACTTGTGTTCTTGTGTGTGCATGTTTGAATTTATCATTGTGTTTACTCATGGTGTTATGATTTCATTTTATTGCTACTAATATGTTTAATGAGATAATATAGTGAATGTGCATGTATAATAGTCTTTAAGGAAAAAAAATTAAATTGGTGAAAATTGATACAAAAGCCACCACTATTGATTCACCCCCCCCTCTCAGTAGTGAATATATTTCCAACAATTGGTATCAGAGTTGGTTCTCTTCATTAAAGCTTAGCCACTTAGAGACTAGACCATGGATCATGGCCAGAAACTGGAGAAGGATGTCTCGAAAGACAAGAAATTTGAATAAGGAAGAAAATTTGTCCATTACAAAAGAAGCTACAAATTTCGAATCAAATGTGTCACAATGAAACATTTTGAAGGAATTTTTTAGTTATACTTCTGATGATTCCTTTTAAGTTGATGATGAGAAGGATATTGTTGTTATTAGATATGAATATAAATTAGCAATGGTTGTGATCAAGGAATTCACTGCTCAAGTACATAAGCTAACAGCTGCATGTAGAGATCATAATAAATTGTTGCAGGTTTTTGATGAGAAGGAGAAAAATGTCAAGGAGGAGTTTACTACCTTGAGAACCCAACTAGAGGATTAAAAAAGAAATGAAGAAGTGATGTGCAACAAACAGAAAGAAAATAAAGATTATTTTGAGGCACTTGAAAATGTAGTAGAAACATTGAGAAAGAAAATTGAAGAGAAAGGAAAACAACTTGAGAAAGTTAAGAGAAAGATAGAAGTGAGAAAATATACCTCTAACCTTCAAAGAGGAAGCACAAGTTCATATGTAGGAAAAATTAACAAGATAGATCCAAAGAAGCCTACATTGAATTTGTGAGTAGCCATGAGACTGTTGGAGAAAAGAGGCAACAATTTCATCAACAACAAAGAAGAGATTTTAAAGGAGCTTATATGCCAAGAAGATCATATGCTCCTAGAGTTGATAGTAACAAAATTCAATGGAGAAATCATAATTCATTTGTTTCGTTGATGAACAAGATTGGGGATTTCAATTGCCATCAATTTGGACATGTAATAGCATTTTGTAGAAGCAAATTGGACACATCTATGTAGTAGTTTTGAAAACAAAGAATGTGATCTTATTTCAATATTACAAGTTTGTTTAATGCTATATTTTAATCTTGTAACTTGTTTTGGAATAAATCCATTGATTGCAGGTCTAGTACGAGAATTTGGAAATCTAGCATGAAGAACAAAATAATATATCCTTTGGCTTCTTATCTTGCTCATGTAGAATGTTTTATGTTTCAAAACTTTGGACACGTGGCCAAGGATTTCTTGATGCCTAGATCCATAAGACCGCCAGTACAAAATCAGCAACCAAAAAGACATGCACAACAAAGGAACCAACCTAGAGCAATGCGGAAGAAAAAGGAGGAACAATTAGGAAGATGCACTATTTCTCTTTTCTCACGTGATGACAATGAAAAATGGTATATTGATAGTGGATGATCTCATCATATGTCAAGAGATAGGAAAAAATTTCACTCCTCGAAGAAAACTAAAAGTAGTCATGTTTTTTTTTAAGGAAGTGAACCAACAAGAGTATTGGGAAGTGGCAAGGCTAATCTTGGTGAATAGAGGACCAATCCAGAAGATGTATGGCTTATTGAGGGTTTAAAGCATAATATTATAAGTGTCAGCCAAATTTTTTATGGAGGAAAGGAAGTGGTCTTCAAATCTAGAGGTTTCTTCATCAAGAAAGAAGGATTGAAGAGGGTAATTGGAAGAGGAGTCAAGACCTAAGACAATGTGTATGTGTTAAAGGGTAGAGTGAAAAGTAAGAAGTGACCAAGAGATTACTCTTCTTCATCAGATTCAAAGTAGAAGAGAACACATATTGTAGTATTCTCTTACAAGATAGATCTCTTAGACTGTAAGATGGATGTGAAGCCTTCATCGACTCAGGAGGAGTATATGACATATTTTGTTTTTGCATGCAGTAGTTTATATTGATGCTTATCTCTTTGATTATGTTTTCTTGATGATGGTTTATTGCTACTGATGATGTTTTTATTGAGGTGTGATTAGGAGGAGAGATAGCACATGTTTAGGGGGAGTACTTTATATGCTTCCATATTTGGATGATATTATGGCTCCTTAGAGGAGTTAGGCTATGCATCTCATGCTATGTGCTCATTCGTTGTAGATGTTTGTGTTTGATCATATATACTGCCTATATGGTTTGACATGCAATTGGAATGTATTATGCAATTTGGTTTGATGATTTTATGCATATGGTGATGCCATGGCGATTAGTATCATGATGGTGCATGATTCTCATATTTATGATGGAATTTTTTCATATTGTTGTTGTTGCTACATATTGTGATGTTGATGGTTTCCGTGATGATAAATGATGTTTATTGTTGATATGATGTTGTTACTGTCATTAAATCATTATATCATTATTTGCTACTAGCATTTATTGAGTATCATGTAGAGGCTCATGCTCTATATGATGGTTATTGTTGCAACCATGCATATCTACAGAGGGCTGATATATTGAGTTGATTGGTATATTTCTGATTCATGATGATTGATATATGTTGTTGGTTCATGATGTTGTTAATGCATACTATGGTTGGGCCACTATGCATTGTTATCTATTCTTGATTACTACTACTGAGATCATGATTTATGGCTAGTGTTTTGGAGAGACTATCACACGTCCTCATTTGATATGTATTGTTATTGTCTTGTTGTCATATAAGGCACATACTATTGATCATCTATGCCATGTACTTATTTATTTCATGCACTTATTTATATCAAGCATAGCGGTGGGCCATGGTGTATGGCCATTGTAGTGGGTGTATATTTCATCCATCTATTCTGATGCTTCATCACTCATTGTCATTTATCAATGGTATATCTCATTTATGGAGCCTTGTATTATTCTCATGAGATCATAGATTCTTATTGTAAATCATTTGATATGAGTCATAAAGTCTTGAGCTATGATTTGGGATGTGCTGCATAGTGAGTCATGAGAGTTGGTTCAACTATGTATGGGCTTGTGTTGACATTGTACAATCATTTTTGTAGCCATGTAATAAGCCTATGAGGCCATGTAGTCTTTTGCATATCTTTTAGTCATAGTCTTTGGTCCATGTGGAGTAGCCTCTTGCATATGAAAAGGAGGCATTGTTAGCCATGTACATCATTTTACATTAAGCCATGGGGATGTTTGTATTCAATGGAGTATGGTTGGTCATATTGTTGTGACTTGTCATCATGGATTTGTTGCTTCCATGTCTACTTCAAAGAGATGTTGTATTGCTAATGGTGATGAATGAGTTTTTTTTTTCTTTTTTGTTCGTTGGATAGTATATTGTGGATAGGATGTATTTGGTGTTGTTTTTTAGAGTGGATGGATATATGGTACTATTTCTATGTGTTGGATTAGAGTTTTTGCTGCTAGTTAGTCATATTATGTTGTTGTTGTTATGTGTTGGTGATATGATTTGCTACTGTTGCCATGTCTACTTCAGAGAGATATTGTATTTCTAATGGTGATGAATGAGTTTTTTTTTCTTCGTTGGATAGTATATTGGGGACAGGATGTATTTGGTGTTGTTGTTTTAGAGTGGATGGATATATGCTACTATTTCTATGTGTCGGATCAGAGTTGTTGCTGCTAGCTAGTCATATTATGTTGTTGTTGCTTGTGTTGGTGATATGATTTGCTACTGTTGCTATGACATGGATTATGCTGCTATTGTTTCAGGGGAGAGAGTGTTGTTTTAGTATTTGCTGTTGCTAAGTGAGGTTTTATCATTGTTGTTGGTAGGATATGCATGTTTCTACTCTAGTGTGTTGATGATTGGGAATAACTTATGGTCAGGGGGAGTTTAGTGCACTCCATTGTTGTTGTATTTGTCTTGCACTCCATTGTTCATCACCTACATAATTTTTTGTTGATGGACCCCCTTGCATGTAGAGGAGTTTATAGCTTTCATTTTTGACATGTTTAGCCCTTTTCCATTGTTTTCAAAGGGGGAGAATGTAAGGTTGTTTGATTAGATGATTTCTTCAGCTAGGGGTTTAAAATCAATGCCAAAGGGGGATATTGTTGGCATTGATGTGTATTGCAGCGTTGCATATGTGTGGTTGATTATCATTAATGTCAACCTAGTTTCCTGGGATGCATATGGTTGAGGTGTTTGATGATTGAGGTGATTATGGATTATGTGTAGATGGTCCTTGGCATGTCTACTAGCCTGGACTAGCTTGGAGATGTGATGGATTGTCCTTGGCATGTCCACTACCTTAGACTAGCTTGAGGTGTAGATGGCCCTATGCCATGATGAGTTGGATGATGGTGTGTTGCACTAGCTTGGGGGCCTTCACATGATGATGGTCTTCATGATCATGTTGTTAGATACAAATGGTGATCGTTGCTTTAAGAGTTAGTGTTGAGGAGCCTTGTTGGTTATGTCTACATGGTATCCATGTCCCAGATTAGGTATCTTATGTTGAAATGTTGTACCTTGGGATTGGAGACAATTTACATGTCTTTGTGGATGCTTATGATGGTTGTACAGATGTTGGAGAATGTACGATAGGTTTAGCAGTTGCTTATTGATGGTAGAGATGTTGAGGAATAATTTGATGCCTTAGATGCTTAGTTTGGTTATTGGTTGGCATCCTAGTCAACCTAGTTTGACTTGTGATGTTGTTGGTGATTTTGCAGTAATTTTTAGGAGTGTTGAAGAGGTGTCAAAGACTTCTAGAGGTCCAACAAAGGTTGGTCAAGATCTAAAAGAAGTTGAGGCAAGTTTTGAGCTGAGGAAGCATGATTTTGAGTCTCCTTAGCCCCAGTTGCACACATGATGGGTCAAGGGAGCAGTTTTAGGCTCCAACCACTTGTAGGATAGGATCAAGGGAGTGATTATAACTCCAATCACTCAGAGGATAGTGTTAAGGGAGTGACTGAAGGATTTCATGAGTTTTTATCTGCATTCCTCACGTTGTATTGATGGTGTTGGAAATCCATCAATAAGGAGTTTCCCCAATGTGAAGTACCAATTAGACCTCACAGCATTTGGTGTAGGAGCCCCATCTGGAATATCAGCTCGGTTTCCATATATCTCAAAGATATGGCTTGGCTATAACTGTCAGCATGAGAGAGGGACGCAATGGTGTCTTCAAAAAGTGAGGAGGTGTGTCTGGTGAGTGTTCAGTTGTAAATGTTTCAAGGTTCTTCTACTACGGAGGGGAGAAAAGTAATTAACACCTATGAAGAGATGCACAGTAACTAGAAGGATCCTTCTAACATCCAGCGAAGTAGTCCATAGATGATGCAATGAACATTACAACTTAAAAATGAAGAAAGAGATGTCTAATATCCAATCGAATGGTCCACAAGGATGGGACAACAATAACAACCATTACAACACATTCTCAATAAGCTAAGTGCTAAAATAACCGAAATAGTTCAACTATCTTAGCACATGTGAAAGAAAACATGAAATATAAACATCTGTAGCATAGTCCTACAAAAATTCATAATCCATGCATGAAAAATGTGATGGCCTTGAAGGCTTCTGTTATTAAGTAAAAGTTCCAAGACACATGTTTACAATGTACATCACTAGCTCCATGAGTGGAACATTGGATCCACTCCTTGTTCCTCAAAGAACTATATTATCTCTCTAATGCCTTGTGGAAGGAGCCAAGGTGAAAAATACTTTTGTCATACAATGAGGGGGTATATATAACCAAGGGGTGATGCTTCCCATCCTTGTGACTCTTTTACCACCATCATGACTGTTTGACTTCCTATGAATTTTCAACTTACATGACTCTCCATATTACATATGTGTCCTTTGGACTTTCACTTTACAATGAACACAATATACATGAATCAAGATGATTTCAGGTGCAATGAAGAACAATATTTTTGATACAATATTCACAAGGAAATCTAGGAGTTTCTCATCATGAAACAAATATGAAAGATGTGATCCCTTCAGCCAAATATGGTATTTCGAATGATCAACTTCACAATTCCATGACTCTACAAGAGACACCCATTCCAAACCCAAGTTTGATGCAATAGGTTTGCATGAAGATGAATTAACCAAAAAAGATTCTTGAATCCGTTCAGAAGTACAATCTCAAAAGTTTGAAATATTACACGTGAAATACAAAACATATTTAAGAAAGAGAATTACATCAAGGGAAACCTTGCAAAGAGAAGGATTGTGTGAGAGAAACCATATCTGACTTAGTTTAGGGGGCTTAGCAGAGGTGTGATATCCCGACATAACCATAAACGAATGTTGAAGTGCCTCAACTCCCTGACAGGTCCCTCGAATTTCCAAGATCGTAAAATCGCATTTTGAAGGTTGTACCAGATCATGCATGGTTTGAGCATAACTGGCATTAGTGGTTTTGATAATACCACTTCTCACCGAATGGAAACCATCTTTGTCACTAATTTATCTGGATTTTCCAACTTCAGCAATGAGATTACTCCAGTGGAAAGATTCTTCTGATCAAAATTCAAAGATGAATAAATCGGGGAAATTTTGTGAGCAAGCTGATTTGAAGGTACCTCTTCGTGAAAGAGAAGAGATGATGAGGGTTGGGAAGAGTACTAAAAGATTCAATTGTTTTCGTTTGCATCATGGATAATCTAACCAACTTATTCCCATTGATAGGTTAGCTCATCGGATGATAGTATTGAAGAACATGGAGTATCTCCGTCGCAAGTAGATGCGTCATAGATGGTAGAGCACAAGGAATGTGAGATAAAGAAGAAGTTTTGATAAGCACATCTTCTTTGACTAAATCAGATTTTGGATCTAAAGTAAAATCTTCATGAGAAACCAAAAGATCGGCTGATATGCCTAGGCATTCATGATTGCATACATCAATAGAGTAATCATCATTGGAAATATTGTTGTTGAAGGCTAAGGATTGATTGAAAGAATTGATTAAATTCAATTCTCTACTGAGA
This sequence comes from Pinus taeda, assembly GCA_000404065.3. Lineage (NCBI taxonomy): Eukaryota > Viridiplantae > Streptophyta > Pinopsida > Pinales > Pinaceae > Pinus > Pinus taeda. Next base: position 16,226 of record APFE031311310.1, on the reverse strand, counting down.
TTAGCAGATTGAGAATCATCCAGTGAATGAAAAAACATCATTTTGACATGTAAGATTCTAAAAAAGAGAGAAAATCTTGAAAGAATCTTCAACCTCCTACTCCTCTGCCTACGAAATGTGACTACCTTGTATTTGATCGCAATTTAGGCCAGCAGCCTGAAAATCAAGAGAGCGACTAAAACTAGTTGGTGGAGCAGAATGATTGAGCGAATCACGGTAAAAAGAGTCATGGAAAGTAGATGAGAGATGATAATAAAAATTTAGATACGAGTTATGAATAATGAGATCATCTTGCAAAATGGAGAAGTTAGTCTTCACCACAGGCTTCATGAGCCATTCTGGAATTTCCTCCATTAAATTTGAATCATGAAAAGTAGAAGAAGAATGAAAAGGTGGATTAGGAATATGATCTGCGAATTTTTTAAATTTATTTCCACCACACAGAGGCACCCACATCAGGACTAGAAAAGGAGGAGGACAAGGCACAAAAGGAGTAGTAGGCTCCTCCTATGAAATCAAAGGTGTCCCATGATTCACAAGAGTTGGGGGAGTGGGAAAACTAGTGGGTTCAGGTTCACTGCATGAAACTATAAGAATCAAGTGCTAAAACTCTTGTTTCAAGAACTCCCAATTCATATCTTCATCCAAAATTTCATAGAAAAGGTGAAGGAATCGATCAGAAAAATCCTCAGTTGATTCATTAGGCTTCATTCTTAAGAGGTTGATTCTTTTACAAACATCTTGGTAATTATACCTACTAAAGGCTTGATGCAACTCCCTGAGGAAGTGATGAGAGAATGAATGGAAGCAGGTGGCAAGGTATGACACCATCGAATAAAATGACCTTCCAGGGTGATGAAGAATATCACACAAGCAAATTCATCATCATAAATTTCGTAAGATTCACAAAATTTAAGAAAATAATAAATTTGCTTGGTTATGGGTGTTCCATCCTCACCATCAAAATTTAGATGAGACAAGTGATAGAGGGGCTCATTGGGGATTGAAAATTTATCATTGAAAAAAATAGAGAAACACCCCGGGAGTGAGATTTGAGGATTAGCCATTTTAGACAAGAGGTTTAGACCAGATTCAATGGGCTCAGCTTGTCATTTGGCCCTCCTTCTAGTGCCATTATTGATGGTGTTGGAATTCCATCAACTAAGGGGTCTCCCCAATGTGAAGTTCCAATTAGACCTCACGCCGTTTGGTGTAGGATCCCCATCCGTAATATCAACCCAATTGCCATGTATCTCAAAGATATTCCTTGGATCTAACTGTCAACACGAGAGAGGGATGCAATGGTGTCTTCGAAAAGCAAGGATGTGTACTTGGTGAGTGTTCAGTTGTAAATGTGTCAAGGTTATTCTACTATGGAGAGGGGGATAAAAGTGAGCCTCTAAGTGAGAGGTAGTAGTACCACCCAAGAATAGACACATAGTAACTGGAAGGATCTGTCTCACATCCAACGGAATAGTCCACAAAGGTTGAAATGGTCATTAAAACCAACAAATGAAGAAAGATATGTCTAATATCTTGTAGAATAGTCCAAAAGGATGGGACAACAATAGCAACCATGACAACACATTCTCAATAAGATAAGTACTAAAATAACCAAAATAGTTCAACTATCTTAGCACATGTGAAAGCAAACATGAAATACAAACATTTGCATAATAGTCTTACAAACATTCATAATCCATGCATGAAGAACGTGTTGGCCTTGAGGGATTCTATTATTAAGTAAAAGTTCCAAGACACATGTTTACAATGTACATCACTAGCTCTAGTAGTGGAAAATTGGAGCTACTCCTTGCTCCTCAAAAAACTAGCTTATCTCTCTAATGCCTTATGGGAGGAGCCAAGGAGATAAGTCCTTTGCTCATACAATGAGAGAGTATATATAACCAAGGGATGATGCTTCCACTCCTTGTAACTCTTTGACTACCCTCATGAATATCTGACTTCCTAAGACTTTTTAGCTTACATGACTCTCCATATTACATATGTGTCTTTTGGAATTCCACTTTAAAATAAATACAATATACATGGTCCATAATGGTGATGTGGCATATGAAAACTCATGACAATATTCAAGGGTCAAGGTCACCACTAGACGAATAGAACTACGCAATATGCAGTCTAGGTAGGTCGGCTAAAGTAAAGTTGAAGGGTTAGAGAGATTCTTTAGAAATTGTTAAGTGCTAGACTAGTGAGACTGATATGTGAAGTGATAAGGCTTCAACTATGATCTAACACTTAAAATACTTGACGACTCAACAATATTGACCACCCATGACACATGAACAATACATTTTCGTGTGTGTGACCGCTTTATGACTAGTTATGACAAGTGCGACATCTAAGATACACTTTATGGCGATCGTTCTGACACTTGTGGGATGGGGCTCAAAACTTTGTGAATGAGTGCAACAGGTTTTACATAGTCAAGACAACTCATAAACACAAAGATGGACCCTTGAAATCACCAGAATGAGCTTTCATGCTTGATATGACAACCTACATGTGAAAATATGACATGTTTTCCTAAGTAGAAAATGGGACCAAAGCACTTCAAAAGGATACATGAAATGAGTCTTATTATTTGTGACAACAATGTACAAGAACAAGGAAGGCTCCGAAATTGAGCACAAGCCAAAATTTTGGAGGGTGTTGCAGCCGCTACAACACGATGCTCAACCAATTTTGTTGTTGTGGCGATGTTATTGATCGAGATTTTTTAGCATATGGTCGGAAAAAGTTTGTGGGCCCTCTAGAAGCTGATCAAGGTTGAATATATCAAAGGGCTGCTGGAGTTAGTGGTTAATTTGGTCAAGAAGCCTTCCTTAAACAAATATGAATCATGTGAATAGATTTGTTCAGTCTTCCATAACTTGTTGCATTTATTGAGTTAATCATCTCAGAAAATGTTAAATAGAAGAAGGCTTTGAGTTCATTTGGTTAGTTTCTTGGAGAGTGTGTGAGGATGATATTGTGAGAGAATTGTCAGTGAGTAGATTATGCAACAACTTATCACATTGTTTATGCATAGATATATCAGAGATTTGTGAGCATAAATCAAAGTTTGAGTTGGGAAGAAATTTCAAAATTAGTGTGTAGTTTGTGGCAAAAAATTAGTAGCTTGTTGTATGTTTAGGAGAGTGTTTTGTTGTGAACAAATTCACTTCTCTAGGTCATATTATGATTCATATTTGATTATAATAATTCTAGAGTTGTTGGGTTACTCATGTTGAGTGAATTGTGAACTCAGTCTAAAAATATATGAAACATGGTTCGCATGGAGGAAGTGAAGGCGTGTGGAGGCTTCAATATAGACAATGATTTAGCTAATTCATAGTAGGAATATTTTTCTCCATCCAATAGGAGTTGGGAAGTCCAATGGTGTTTGGGCAAGGATTGTTGGTCGTGGGAGCTTCCAACGGATGGTAGTCCATAGATCCACAAGATAAACATAGTTCCAAATTGATAGTTGTCATCATACTATAGAGGAAGGCAAGTCTTCCATATTAGGGTTGTAAGCTAATATATATAAATTTGTTCAACAAATTAATAGAATATTTGAGAAGCACAACAACAGCAGGGTGGTTTACCCCGAAAGGGTTTCCACCATAAATGTGTTCTTGTGTGTGCATGTTTGTATTCCTCATGGTGATTTTTTATGATGTTATAATTTCAGTTTATTGTTGTTAATATGTTTGATGAGATAATCTTGTGAATGTGCATGGATAGTAAACTTTAAGGAAAAAAAATAAATTGGTGAAAATTGATACAAAGGCCACCACTACTGATTCACCCCACCCTCTTAGTAGTGAATATATTTACAACAATTCTAGAAACTAGTATCCCTTCTATTTATTTCTCCATAATGGGATTGTATTTATGTGTGAGCCTATATGATCTTTTATTTATAGGTTTGGATCCTGGAATGAGGTCAACTTTCATTTCCTCCATTTCCTTAAAAATTACCTTGAGATGTTTATAATCATAGGAAAAAACATATTGGTACTTTTTTAGTAAGTTTATAAACTTTTTCGTTTGTTTGTTTTACCAATAGTCTCTCAGTCAGGCCATCTTCCGTTGGTTGACATTTGATTTATGAACTTCCTTTATTTTAATTTTTGCATCCATCCATTCGGGGACCTTTATCTCGTCAAGTGTTTGGTCTACAAATTTTATTTCTTTATACACAATCAAAAAGTGTAATTGATCAAGCTTCTCATTTTCCTACTTTTCCACTTTAAACACTAATTTAATTTTTCATAGATTATCGGGATGTTCCTTCTTCCAAAAAAAAATAATTGACCAATAGTATGAGTTCCTTCCATCTCCAAACAACTAGAAAGTTTTTTGACACATTATTACATACAAGGGTCGACGAGATGTCAACAACTATTTCTTCATTACACTTAGTGGGGGATTTTTCCTTCAAAAATTATTTAATATATTGAGTTGTCTCGACCTATTCTTGATTTTCTAGTCGAAATTTGAAGTATTTAATAAAATTGTCCTTTAATTCTTTCCATTGTAGTGATAGGCCGTGAGATTCCTCCAATTTATACCACTTATTAGGAAAATAATCCAAAGTAGTAGGAAACATGTGAGGCCATACCCTTTGATCCATCTATCCAATTCTTCTCCATATTAACTCATATGTTTGTATATGTATAACAAGATCTTGTTGAGGCTTGAATATTGGGATGTTTTCTTTCCCTCATAACTTTTGACCTCCACAAATTTCGATAAAATATGTTGTTGTTTTCCAAGTCTGGAGTCGAGTCAAATTCGTATCCCACCAACGAGTTTCTTGTATAGTGAAAGTCTGAGCCAGACTCTGCATTCTCCCTTTCTCTCCGATAGATTTAATCACTTACTCAATATGATTTATAGGAGAAGCCCATTCCTTGAATATAAGTAAATTACTCGAGTCCTCATTTATATTAGATGGTAGTAATGATGGTGTTTCTTTGTTTTTCCTTTCAAGGATTATGAGTATGACTTGTATGGTGAAACATGGTCAAACCTTCTTCCTTGGTACTACTTCAATTGTCCAACATTCCTTCCCTCTAGACTCATAATTCTCAATATTCCATTCGCAGAGCTTGGTGTCATATTTTTTTCCAATGGAAAGTGGGTAACTAGTTAATATTTCTCCAAATGTGTTAGGCTCCACGTTGTCTTTATCTTAATGTAGGACTTGATATAGTCACCTTGTCTCTAAATCTTATTCCCATGGTTCGACCCATGGATTTTTGCGAGGGTCAAGAGGAATAAATCTTCTTATTATTACCTTTTATTTTAATTATATCTCTTTCTAAAGATATAGTGGCTTTCATACATTGACCCCATGGTCTCCTGAATAGTGCTGGATAAGCCTGGATTCCATCGACTAAGTCAATACCCTCAAAGTCGACAAAGGTTAGAATTCCCATAATCAATGTTTTAACTTGTCACGTTGCTTCAATTGGCTCAATGAACCTCTGGTTGGCTAATTTAAGATAGTTGGGCATCGTACAAAGGGATGATTTTCCTAGATTAATCAATGTTTCTCTCAAAAGTATATTTACTTGCAATCTAAATTCAACCTTGACTTGTTTGACCATATATCCATTTATTTATAAGTCAACTTGGGTATCATGATCATCTAAATGTTTTCCCTGTGAAAGCTTAAACAAGTTTTTCCACTAATTTCTTCCCTCATTTTAGTCCTTTAATAGATTTAAAAGTTCAACAAGACAATCAACTGATTGTTCTTGTTTTAGTAGTTCCAAAAGTTCCTCAAGTAAAGTATCCTTTGCCAATTTATGTTTGTTGACTTCATTTTTGAAAAATTCAACTACTTTTTCAATAGTATCATTTTGAACTTATGTATCTTAGCAATACTTTTACTAGGTCAAAGGATTCAATGATTCTAAGAAGTATTTCCTTGAACTATGCTAGACCTTGTGATGACATGGACGTTTTTCAGATTTAGAACCTCCTAATTTGGGACAAACTATAACAAATTGATAAATCTTTTATTTAATATTTTTTCAATAATTTTAGGGAAATCCTCCCATGAGTGATTACCTAGATCACTTATATTACAAAAACATAAGTCAATATTGCCTTTCAATGGATAGCTAGGTGTTGTGTGGCCTTCTTTCTAACATGTAAAATAATAGAATATTCCTCTACCTCAACCAAAACCACTACCTCAACCATTATATCCTCCACGCTGACCATCATATCCTTCTCTTCCATTTCCTCTCCCTCCTTGGATAGGTGGTTCACTATATTGCTCTAAAGCCTGAGTATAATTAAAACCATGATAATTGGTCTTATTATTCACATTCAACTGACATTCCTGAGTTAATTGGCTATTATCCTCACATATGGTACACCATTTTGGCTTAGAATTATGCAATTGATACTAACACTCCCTAGTACTATGATTTGACACAATTTGACATTTATCACAATAAACATCTGACTGAATGTTAATTTGGTAGCTTAGTGACAAATTCCAATAATTGGACTAGATTCCTCTTTCTGATAGGACTAAAATTTACCTTTGAAGCACTAAATTTGGATAAGGAAAAATGTATTGTTGAAAAATGTGCAACAAGAAATGCTAAATTTAGAAGGTGCTAAAAATAGACCTGCTAAAAATAGCATGTCTAAAAATAGCAGTAGAACGTAGAACAAGTATTATGCTTTAGGACGTTGCATATATCGGTTTGTTCTACAGGTGAAATTTCTACATGTATTTTTGAAGTCAATCCCACACGTACAAAAATTGTCAAGGTTAGCTTAAGGACGAATTACCCCTCCTCTAATGCATATAAACACAAGTGACCTCAAGCTCATTGGACATCAAATCACATCATCTCATCTTCTCTCTCAATCTAATTGGTTTGTACAGGTATAAGACAACTCTTTTTCACACGTGTGGGAAATAAGGAGGACGAATTTTAGGTGGTCGAAAACCTTAGCTAATCTACAGTTTGACTAGCATTGACCAAGGGTTATTTGGCATCATTTTGGTTCGAGTCTTCTAGGGAATCTCTATCTCACTAGGTCACATATTTTGGCACAACAAATGAGGCATTTGGAGATATTTGACTTGGGTTGGTTGCAGGAAAAATTTCAGACTTTGATTGTAGAAGTTTGTCTCCCATTTGACCAAGTTTGACTTCATCATTTGACATGATTTGATTGAAAAAATTCTAATTTCTTGAGGCTGAGTTGACTGGCATAGAAATCGAGGTTATCTGGGCTATTTGTATAGCATTGACTTTAGGGTTGACCATAGGGATTGATTGCATGATTTCTCTCTCTTTTGATTGAGTATTCAAGACTATTTTGGGTTGACTTTGACCAACAATTGAGGTTGCATTTATTGTTGATTTTATTGAACTAATTGGAATGGTTGATTGTTGATTTTGTGAATTGGTTAGGGCACACATTGAATGTTATTTAGTTGACAAAATTGTATATTATGACAATTGACCATATTTGACTTTTCATCATTAGCATTTTGGATCTTGGTTTGTTGATTTGTTGACCAAGTCAAAACTTTGACTTTGATTGTTGTTTATGGATTCGGGTTGATTGTACTCTCTGATGAACTTTTGAAGACAATCTAATAGAAGAACAAATTCCAATGGTTTTCTCCCTTGTTGGGTTTTTCCTTGGTTTTTGACCAAATTGGTGTCTCTTGTTGATTCTCTTGATTGACTCTTATTATCATTGCATTTATTGTTCTATCTTCAATTATTGTTTATTATTGGAAGAATTAGTTAAAAATAATAATTTATTATTGAAGAATTTAATTGGGCTAAATTAATTGACATAACATAGAGAAGTGGAAAATTAACATGGTATCAGAGCTAAGGTGAGGGCAAGCCCAAAAGATATAAGAGCTAGAGATATTGTCTTTGGAAAAGTTGAAGGAATCTATCTCAAAAAGTAAAGATAACTACCTCATACTTCAAGGAAGTTGAGAAGCTGGAAGACTCATCAAATTTGTCTACTTGGAAGATTATGTTGGAAATCATATCAGATGACAATGATGTCTGGGAGTACATACAAAGAAACGTTATTGAGATTCTGGAAAATTCTCCCAATGCTGTTGAGACTCACAAGTACAAGAAAGGTGAGTTAAAAGAAAATAAAATTATAGTTGATGGTTTACAAGATCATTTACCTTCTTATTTTGGGAATTTAAAGAAGTCCAAGGATATGTATGATTGTTGAATTTTTGAGAAACTAGGGAGAAATTTCCCTAGAATCACTTTATGTGGTTAACCTGTTTCACCCTTGAAGTGAATTATTTCTCAAGAGAAAATTATTTTTCATAAGAGAAAAAATTATTTCAAAAATATTTTATAATGCAACTAGACATGTGAAAAATAAAATCACTTAAGTTATTTAATTCGAATGGATCACTCTAGGAGCTTCCAAAACACTTAATTCAAGGAAGGGATTTTACCATAAATATTTCTATATATTGAAGAGAAGCCTTCATTTACAACACATCGAGTTCTCTCTCTCTCGCTTTGGTGATATAGCTCATACATTGATGATAAATCCCCTGCATCAGTAATTTATCTATCTTGTTATCAGTAGTAGATCTATTGCATATTTACATATCTCTTATCATCATTGGTAGATCTCTTATTATCAGTGTCAAATCTCTTATTATTAGTAGCAAATCTATTGTAGACCTTTTATCATCATTGGAAAATCTCTCAGTACCAGTAGCATATCTATTGCATATTCGCAGATCCCTTATCATCATTGGCATATCTCTTATTATCAGTATAAGATCTCTTATTATGAGTAGCATATCTATTGCAGATTTGAAGATCTCTTATCATCATTAGTAGATCTATTGTTTGGTAGACCTATTATCTATCAAATCTATCATTTGGAATATTTATTGACATATCTTAGAACTCTCATTCAACTCTTTCACTTGTGGTTTCTGATTTTGTTATTTTCTACTATTCATAATATCACTCCAGAAGTATTATTGCAATTGGTATTTCTCTCACACCAAAAGTATTTATCTCTTGTATTGATCTCGCTCCAAAGATATTCTATTATTGATATTGTTTTCACACCATAGTTTTATTTCTGGTATATTTCCCTCACTTCAGTAGCATTATGATCGTGCATTTGGAGAATATTTCTCTTAGTATTTAGCTCTCATACTTGTGCAATTTGTTCACGCACTTGTGTCTACTGCTCTTGTTTTGGAAACATTTGGAGGCTTGTGGTGGTATTTTGAAGTTGTCATATTAAAAAGGGTTGTTTCTACTATTATTTGTAAAAGGGGTTTTATACTATGATTATGTATCTCTACTAAACATTCGGAGACGATCTAATAGAAGAGAATTTTAAAAATGGTTTTCCCCCATAGTGGGGTTTTTCCCTGCTATTGGACCAAATCATGTGTCTTTATGTTCATTGACTTTCTTCTATGGTTTATGATCTCTTAATTTAAATTTAAAATTTGCAAAATTTAACAATGATAAGTAGGTCAGCATGTATGAAGTCAATAATTTGAATGAGATTATATCCTTGAAATATTAACTTAGAGATATGAATATGAATAAAGGAGTATCTATGCAATCCCGCATCATGAGGATATCTCGTCTTAGAGATCAATTGCAGAGAATTGGCGAAACTATACCTGATAGGGAGTTGGTTTTGGTAACCCTTAGAGGTCTCCCTCCTATGTGGGAAACCTTCATTACCACCATAAGAAATAATAATAATTTCCCACCATTTGATGAGCTTGTCGGAAAACTCACTCAAGAAGAATCCAAGATGATTTCAAGAGGGCGAATTCAAAATCATGAAGAAGGAGAGCCCATTTCATTTGTTACTCAAAGATAAGAAGAAAAATGGAAAAGGAAGACCATATGGTTCAAATAGGCCTTCTCCAGAGTCAAAGGAATCTAATAGAAAATCAAGGGATATTGAATGCTACAATTATCGCAAGCCTGGTCACTATGCCCGATACTGTTCGAGAAAGAGAGATGCTACAAGATCCGATTGAAGCTACAACAACAACAAGTACAATGATAGGAGAAGTAATGATGATAGCAGAAGAAGTGATGATATAAGAAGAGGAAATGATAGGAGAATAAGGGATGATATACAGATAAGTGATGCTCCAGATGATCATGAAGAAAGTCCTCATCCTTCAAAGGATTCAAGGAACTCTAGGTTTGAAAGTAACGTAGCTACTAGTCAATGTAAATATATTCTTATTTCAGCCCTTTCTATTCCTTCTCCTCTGGATTCATATGATAGTTGGGTGGTAGATAGTGGGTCTTCTATATACTTATCTGGGTATAAGGAAGTCTTCTCAAATCTAGTTGAGAGGGAGACAAGTTTGAAGATTATTCTTGGGGAGAACACTACATACTTAGTGAAGGGATTTGGTACTGTCAAATTTGATTTGGACTATCGAGGATATGTTATTCTTCATGAATTGATGTATGTTCTGAAACTAAAGAAGAACCCAATATTTATTTCTGCCTTGGAAGACAAAGGAATGAGAGTAGCCTTTATCAATGGAAAGGTCCTCTCCTGGCTGAAGAAATCTCGAATGAGAGAAGTTTTTACATTGGGATCTATAGAGTCAATGTAAAATCGCTTCTAGCAATGGTCTATGACACTAATTATCAAAGTGAGCTATGGCACCGAAGTAAAAAGAAGTCAACGAGACCATTCCCCTCTAGCAGGATCAAGACTAATGATAATCCCAAACATAATAGAGTAGTTGTGAAAGAACACGTACGGAAGTATGTTATGGTTGAATAACAGATTATGAAGAATTATATATGTGATGTTGTTATGAGACCTCAAGGAAAGTCTGAAACAACTTCAAAATTGTTATATATATATGATAAAGCATGAAGCAGATGGAAGCATTAAGAAGTACAAGGAAGAAGTATGTGTTGAGAAACCTAAAGGATTTGAAGTACAAGATATGAAGACTCATGTTTGCAAACTAAAAAAAACATTATCTGGTTTGAAGCAAGCTCCCTCAGCCTGGTATGCCCAAATTGATTATTACCCGATGAAGCTTGGATTCATATGAAGCAGTGCCGATCTAAACCTATACTTCAAATTCGTCCAAGGTTAGACTTTGATTCTGGTTTTGTATATTGACGATCTATTCTTGATAGGTAGTGAGCCTTTGATGATTGAGCATAAGAAGGAGTTGGATTATGAGTTTGAGATGAAAGATATTGGTCTAATACACTTCCAGATATATGAGACTGCATGGATACACCGATGATAACTGGGATGGAAATGTTAGTAACAAGAAGATCACATATGGGTGTTGCTTGGGATCTATGATGATATCATGGATAAGATAGAAACAAAAGTTTGTTACCTTAAGCATGACTAAGGTAGGATACATTGTTAAATTGGAATATTTTTTTGAGAAGGTCCTAGATATGACAATGATATATTATGACAAAAAGAGTGAAATATTAGTAGCATAGAATCCCATGTTTTATGAAAAATATGAGCACAATGAGATCAAATATCATTACATACGTGATATGGTGCAAAGAGGAGATGTGAGACTCCATCATACTTCAACTAATGATAAAATTGCATACATGGAGCAACTTGGTCTGAGGGATGAGACCCTCTTAAGTAAGGGTCTCGACTAATCAAGGACATTGAGTTATGCTCTTCCCCCTGTATGAGCTCCTAGGATGAAAAATTGAGCCTTAGAACTCCTAGGGTTGAGGGACCTCTAGATTTAACAAAGTATACCCTAGTTGGCATTTTTCTTTCCCACCCATCTGGCTAATGGGTGTTGGTTGCTTGAGTTAGGTGCAATCCTTACCACTTATGGTAAGTGGCATCCCACTCAAGCTAGAGATGCATGCGTTCTACCACTAACTCTTGAGGGTCAAGTTGGGAAGATTAGTAGATAATAGGATATGCATGATCCTTACCATTTATGGTAAGTGGTATCCCTCCTATTATCACCAAGTAGTGGGATAGGAATGACCCTTACCTCATAAGGTAAGTAGCATCCATCCCAATGTAGGTAGGTTTTGAAGGATGTAATGTTAGCTCTCTGCTAGCATATTTTCCGAGGTTGTAACATTATCTCCCCACTAGAAGTTATTATGGGAGGTACCAATGGCTCCCTGATGGATAGAGGGTGGTAGCTAAAGATCCCCTATGATTCTTCTTCTTTAGATTCGAGAATGATTCAATAGATAGAGTTGAGCAAAGATGAGACATGACAAGACAATTGCAATGATCTTACGATGCAGTTGTAATTTCTCCCTAACTAAGAGGGAGTGTTGATTTGGTAGCTCAGTGACAAATTCCAATCATTGGACCCGATTCCTCTTTTTGAGAGGACCAAAATTGACCTTTCTTGCATTGAATTTGGATAAGGAAAAATGTAGTTTTGAAGTCAAGCCCACATGTAGACAAATTGTCAAGGTCAGACTAAGGACAAATTGCCCCTCCTACAATGCATATAAATACAAGTGGACTCAATCTAATTTGGACATCACATCACATCATATCATCTTCTCTCTCTCAATTTGATTGCTTCATACAGGTCTAAAGCAACCTGTTTTCACACATATGGGAAAGAAGGAGGATGAATTTCAGGTGGCCAAACATCTCATCTAATCTGCACTTTGACCAGCATTGACCAAGGGTTATTTGGCATCATTTTGGTTCGATTTTTCTAAGGAATCTTTGTCTCACTAGGAAAAATATTTTGGAACAAAAACAAAGGCATTTGGATTTGTTTGACTTGGGTTGGTTGTAAGAAAAATTGCAGATTTTGATTGTAGAAGTTTCTCTCTCTTTTGAATGAGTTTGACTTCTTCATTTGGGATGCTTTGACTGCAAAAATTATGATTTCATGGGGCCAAGTTGACTAGAACAAAAATTGATGAGATATGAGTTGTTTTACTGGCATTGAATTTAGAGTTGACTGTTAGCGCTCGAATCTTCCTCAGGTGAAAGAAGGAAAAACTCAAGGCAACATCAAACCAAGCTCAGTATGGTAGCTAGCCCTACCAGAACAGGAGAGGGCTCTCTCCGGGTCACACTCAGTGAATAGATGAACGAGAAGGACTGAGATGACTTTCAAACGAACTATTTGTCTTAGGCTAGTAAGTGAAAGTGAAAACAAGGAGTGATTTTTATGAATGACTGTATTTCTGGGATGTTATGGAACCACTGGACCTCAATGAACAGAGAACTAAAAATGAAGGCACAGATTATTTCGTGAGGCAAGGTAGGCTGAAAGCATAGAAATTTTAATTTTAAAATGTGGCAGGATGGAAAGATTGATTAAGGAGTTGAAAAGGGCATAGGAGATGAATCCTTTTCAAACAGAAGAATGAACACTGCATATGAAATTTTCCCACAGGTAGAGCAATAGAATTGAATTCTACCTGATCTCACTCGAAAAATTTCGCCAGAAATGGATACGGGATGAAACTATGGAACATAACAAAGGAATGGAGAGAATTATTAAGAGTTGAAAAGGGATAGGAGATGAATCCTTTTCAAACAAAAGAATAAACACTGTATATGAAATTTTCCCACAGGTAGAGCAATTAGAATGGAATTCTACCTGATCTCACTCAAACAATTTCATCAGAAATGAATGCGAAATGGAATACAAGACATAACAAGATACATATGAAACATAAGAGAAACACTTGCTACACTCAAAACCACATGAATCTCATGAGTCAGAGCTGCTTCCTTTCATTAATTCTCTGTAGAAATATACAATGTAGAAACAAAGTTTCTCTCCCACAGTCTCCCAGAAGTTACAAGCCAACCAACCAACTTGCTTTGCAAATGGTTTGCATACAATATATAGAATGTGCTATGAAGAGATAGAACGACCAAGGGTCACCAAATGAAGGTGGAGAGCCAAGCATCAGCTATAGGTGTAGTGTCACAAACATGAAAAATGGCTTGGGTGACCCTTTTCCTTCCTTTGCCACTTGTATAATTGACCATATGGAGTGAAAATATTTATAAAACCATTGCGCTCCTCCTCCTGTGCATCGAGCTCTTTTCCCGGTGACTTTGGGAGGCCTTCCCAATGTCCAAATTGAGTGTAGGATATTTTTTTGGAAATCCTGTCCTGTCGACTTTCCAACTCCACCAGAATTTTTTAATTTGGAGTTCATTTTACCTGTCAAAAATCAAATCTCCCAAGACTAGTCAAACTGTGCCATATGAGGCTGCCTCAAGGCAGAGTGCTGTTGCGGGAAACTTTTGAATGTCTTTCTCAACCCCAAATTGAGCTCAGGATAGCTCATTGGAAATAGTTTTGTGTCTACTTTCCAACCCAACTAGAATATTTCTATTTGGAGTTTATTTTCTCTGTCAAAAACAAATCTCCCAAGACTAGTCGAATTGTGCCAAATGAGGCTGCCTAAAGGCAGAGTGCTGTTACAATCAAATTTTGAATTCCTTCCTCAACTCCAAATTGAGCTCATGATAGCTCATTGGAAATATACTTGTCTATAGTTATCGTTTGGATCATCAAGCAAGTCATTTGGCCAACCGAGCTAGGAAACAACTAGATTTTCCCGAGGTCGCTCTAGAGGTGCATCAATTCTCCCAAGGCAATTGTATTTTTGACATGTCTTGAAAACCATGCCACCTGGGTAAAAATTGAAGGAGGCTGTTCTTCCCTGGTCTATTTTCGACCAAAACCTCTCTCAATTTTTCTAAATTCATCTTCCATTGCTCATAAACATCATTTGAGTGAAACGTATCTCGATGTGTGGGACAAGGGATTTGTCGAAATGAAGCGAAATGAAGGGGATAGGGAGCTTCTAAATTCTTGAGGAAATTTTGGGAAGTGTGGAGGGATGTTAGGAAGTAGGGAAAAGTGGAATCTAAAAAATTGAGTGAGGGGAAGGGGTCCGAAAAGGCAAAACACAGGCCCAACCATAGAAAATTGCCAGGTTGTAGCACAAAACTAGGATTTATGCGAAAATGAGGAATTTGGGGGATCTCAGCGATGGGAAGTGTTTGATAAGGTATATTATGGATAGGGGAAGGTGTATGAACATCAGGATACAATTTTTCTGATGATTTGACCATCCAAGAGAATTTAGCTTCAAAACCCTATGAGAGGGAAATGAACCTTGCCATAGGCGCAACTGAAACATGAACAAGGTGTGAAATGACCCAATGGAACTTGACATGATGATGAAAACCCTCTAAATGATGGTAGACTCAGCTGAATGGTGACATGGAACATCATTTGGACAACTTTAATAAGGGTAAAATCAAACCCCAAACCTAATGCCTAGTAACCAAATTTTACTTGAAGACTCACTGAAATGATAAAATTTGACCTTGAAACCTTAAAATCACTTGTGTAAGAGCATGTTTGATCATTGGAAGAAGGCTTCAAAGACTGACTCTAACATTGGCTCCAATGGGGGATGGTAGCTCCTTGGAGGTGCCAAGAACAACAGATCTCTGGAAGAGCTAGACAGTGCCTTTTGTCCATTGGGCTATGGAGTCCATTATTCCGACAGACCAACATGACTCAATTTATTGACATGAAACTTGACTCAAACTAACTCAATACAAACTAAAATGACTAAAGAAACTTGACTGAACTTAAAACTTAAAGCTTGGTGGTAGTACATGACCACCTTTATTTTTTACAAGACTATATATCATCAAACTATATCAAACTGCCAATGTAATCAATCAAAAAGATGGCTTCTTGACTGATTCTTTCGATCAGATCTTCTAGTCAACAATTGATCCTGGTAACTGGGCATCCAAAAACATAATTGGCCATGATCTCCTTCATCACTGAATACTGCAATAATGACCTTCACTGCTGACTATAACAGATTTTCCATTGGATCATAAAAAACATGAATATTTACCTCCTGCTGAAGAAACAAGATGTCTTTTTATTTTGATTCCGATCTTCCTTCATGATGTACTTCAATATGTTCCTGGTCCTCAAAACATTCTGAACCAGTAGATGAGCTGATTTCCTCTTCAAAGAGCATTTCAAGACATGAGACATATGAAGAAGATTCTGAATGGCAATTTTGATTTCTCTGGTCTTCTACAGTCTGAATATATTTTTGATCATCTTGACATGATATGATAGCCATATTCTCATTACATTCATCACATTCATCAATCATGAGAAA
>APFE031311292.1:0-12729 GCA_000404065.3 Pinus taeda | reverse complement strand
GCAACCATTCGGATGGTTTGCCAAGAGAGTGTGAGGATTTCATTGATGTAATCTCCAAAGTTTTGATTAATATATTCTTGATGCCTATGTTTGGTGGACGTAGCCCAGATTGGTTGGGTGAACCACGTTAAATACTGTGTTATGTGTTTACTTCTGCTGTGTGTTTAATTTATTTGTTGTGCACCTGATCCAACAAGACCAGGTTTTCTGATTCTGAATACTATTTTAAATATTTTCAAATTTCATACCTCCAAAGATAAAAGATAATCAATAGGATATTCTCATCGTCTAACAAACTACAATCCAGCGAGGTTTCATAGTGAATAAGCAAACTACCGTCCCGGACTAAAGACAATGGAGACCATTGACTTTTGGGGGGGGTGCACTGATCTAAAACAAAACCACAGATGTGGAAACATGCCAGTGGAGCCAATAGCATGAATCAGCAACTCCTCTATATAAACAGACACGTAGCTTAACCACTTGTCAATACCTATACTGAAGAGTAACCACACAACAGAATGAAACAATTTCTTGTCAATAGCTATTCGGAAGACTAACTGGAAAACTGAATAAAACAGGGGAGTTGGTGGGACGGAGAGATGTAATGGTCCTCTAGCTTCTCTCAAGATAAAGGAAACACAACACCCTTTTCTTTCAATATTTAATATGTTTGTTAGCCTTTAAAATAACTTACAAGCTCATAGAGAAGAAAAATTTACATAACTATTATGCTTTCACGATTTAATTCTTGTTAGCCATTAAAAAGCTGAGAAGCTCACAGAAAATAAATTCTTATAAAATTAATCTAAAAATCATGCTTTCAAGATTTAATGCTGGTTACCCTTGAAAAAGCTTAGAAGCTCACATAAAAACACTCTTATAAAACTAATCTAAAAATTATGCTTTCAAGATTTAATGCTGGTTCGCTTTTAAAAAGCTTAGAAACTCGCAGAAAATAAAATTTTACAAAACTAATCTAAAAATTCAGAGCGTGCCCTTGAACAAGTAAAACGAAATTAAAGATATTTTCCTTAAAGGTCAATGTTTTTTCATTGGGTCTGTAATTCACAAGGCCTTTGAATATTACGAAGTGTTTCACAGATACATCTATTAACTTTTAATTTAAAGTTTCATAAAATTATTATTTTATTTTTGTTTGAAAGCAGTGGTTATTGCAATAGGTTTTTGGCCAAATCTATATTAGTTTGGGTGTGATTAAAAAAATTTGCAGTTTTTTTATAGTATAATATTGCACATTGAAATATATATATTTTTTAATATTTTAATTTATCTATGTTTAATTTGATTGGCTATCAAATTGAATATGCTATTTCCCTTTGCCTCTATTAATGTGACCATTATCTCTATTAATTATCCAAAAATACATAGATCACATCAAAGTGTAAGATGAACATTTATGATACAATTTGTTTTAAGAAAGTGATAAAGTCATTGCTAATGAGTATAATCAGTTTATATTCCTATTAATAACAATGGCCAATCATTAATATAACCTAATAAAAAATATATTTTCAAATTATATTAATTTAAAATGTTTATTTAAATCATATATGTAATTTATATTTGTTAATCCATTGGAAATATATTTTTATTTTTACATTACATGTTTAGGAGGTAGAGGTCACTTAGGTTTTTGTGCAAACTTAACCGTATATAATAGATTTTACACTATATTAATGAATGAATAATATAAAAATATAAAATTTCTCATATTAAGAAACCAAAGTATAATAGAAATTTATGATTGGACCTCTATACTCAGATCTAGTAATAAGATTTTCATAAGATCATATTTATAAACTATAAAAAGCCAAATGTAAACTATTAATAATTATTTCTATGTTGCAATACAAATAATATTAATTTACAAAATTAATAATGCATTTAATTACAAATTTAAAATTAATGTAGTTATAACATTTTAAAATTTTAAATCTTTATATTTTTATGGTTTTCTACTTTAATTTAGCTATATTTAAACCGAATGACAGACACTAGCTATTATGTAACTCTCCGTAAAATCTAAGTTAAATATCTTTTAAAATTTTAAAACTTTAATGAAAAACAACACTTATTTAAAAATGTCCACAAAACCAGTAAAACCATTAAAAAAATACTTAAAAACATTATTAAAGAGTTTCCATCTTTTAATGTCAACTTTAATGAGTGAAATGGCCTTTTAAAATGGGGAAAAATACATACAAAACCTGTTAAAACTAAAATTCAAGTTGTGATGCGAAGGTTTTAACCAATTGAACTGAATATCTATTTATTAACTGTAATAAGTAAAACTAACACTTTATATTCCAGGCGAAGCACACCAATCCAAGTACATAATCCCTTGTATCAAAGACAGGTATTTATCTATAGAGGTTCTTGTTTTTAACAGAAACTGAAGTGCTTCATACACGATAACCCTAGAAAACTCTCAATAAATGCACAAACGCTATAATTATATTCACTATATTAAATAAACTTTGCTTCATGCCAAATAGCTTGCTTCATCAACTAATGGTACCGGTCACCCTTTTCAGAGCTCTGGTGTTTTCAACCAAAATTTATAATGTCTGTGAAATTGATTTTAAGAAAAAAAAAAAAAAAAACCCATGACTCCGGAGAATTTTTATTTTTTCATACTAAATATCATGCTTGAAATGAATTGCCAAAAGTAAAGTAATAAACATATAATCTAAATTTATCGACAACCTGAAATTATTTTGCCAGAAATAGCGAGAAAAAGCAAGAGTACATGCCTGCAATTATCTCGCCACCCCTTGAACTCCGCATGGTATTCTCTCCAACAAGCCCTTCAACTCCGCATGCTATTCTTCTGGTGCAATGAAACGAATATATACATTGTATAAATAACTAAAAAGAAAGTTCACAGCAAATGAATTTAGCAAGAATTTCTGTACATGCTATTTAGTATATGAACTGCGGCGGTGAGCTTAGTTGATATATTCAGAGCATCTGCGCCGTAGGGATATCTCACGTGAGATGTGTCGCTCAGCAGCATCAGTTGAACAGGAATTTCTGTGTTATCCGTTACATGACCCACGGTTGGGAGATGAGTCAATATATTGAGACCAACCGGCGGCGTTTGAACTTTGTGTGATCTTCTTCCACGGGATCTCTCACGTGAGATGTGTCGCTCAAAAGTAAACTATTAATGAGAATGGATTTGGCCGTCTAATCTGAGATATCTACACAGGAGAAAATCTTTGAGACTAGCGTGGATCAGGATGTGGCTACTGGCACTTCAAAAAGGGATTTCATTCTGTGACAGGTCGCTTGTAAAAATATAGTGACAGCTGACACCTTTAAAGCAAAAGTAGTTGCTCTATATTATCCTCCAATTTCTAGTAAAATTAATTTTTTTTTTTTATGAATTTATTGGGTTGGGTATTTAAGAAAATTAAGAGGTACTCGTTTACCTAGGTTTATATTTTGACATAAATACATAAAAATGCTATAAATATATTAGAGTAAGTATTATTTTTTATGATGAATCATGCTTGTTTATTTAAAAACTATTTTAATAAATTTGATATAGATTATAAAAGTCTAAATTCAATAATAACTCTATCTTATTTATACTTATTGTTGATTTAATATAGGATTTGAAACCAATATGTTAAAATAAGTATTTATTTCAGAGTTGTTTTTAATGTGATTTTTAGATTTTCTGGTCTTGGGATTTAATTGAAAAAATTGAGGTGAAACCTGAATTTTTTTTTATTTAAACTAATTGTATATATGTGGATTCAACACCTAAATCATTTTGATTATTACTCATCAAACTTGTGATTTCAATAAATTCCTATTAAATTTTACAGAAACAGAATTAAACTGGAAAAAACAACCTAAAAAACCTCAAAAAAATACACTGAAAACAAACAACTTAATTTATTTCAAGTTAACTCTATATTATTCATTGATTAAATATATTACTTATCCTTGATTTAATACAAGGCTTTTTCAAATAAAATTATATATATAATTTGATATTTCCTTATTTTGATTCTAAAATCATTATTCTATTACAATAAAAGATCATTTTTGTGGTTTATAAATAGTACAATATTTAATGATTGAATGACATAATTGGAATACTTCGTAGCGAGCAAAGTTCTTCGGCAATGACCACTATTGACTTGGTTTAAGTGGCTTAACTTCAATTTAATGGCCTCCTAGCATGGCTCGAGGGTGACATGACATCTCTATTAAATGCAGTGAAGAGTGAAGGGTTAATAGGTGGACACTTCTTAAGAAAATTTCTACCGCTATACTTCTAGAATAGGTTAATTTCCACGACATTAATTATTTGTTTGATAATCGTATGTTTTCTTTCAATTAATTGGATGGGTCATTTCTTGAACCTATGCGTTTGAAGCATAGTTTTAAAATTTGATCGATTCAAAACGTAAACGGTCGAGTTGATCCGTTTCAATGTTCAGAATTGTGACTCGGTGGAGGAAACAGTTTGGGAGGCCGAGTCATCGCTGACTCGGTCGAGTCATTGAATGACTAGGTCGAGTCAGCCATGACTCGGCCAACTCGACGGTTTCCGTATTGACTCAGCCGAATCATAACCTGCGGCCCGTAACCCCATCAAAACAACAATTTGTCATTTTTTAATGAAATTTTGAAGTGTTTGCTGATTGGTTTGGACTCCAAGGCGTTTTCTAAATTAGTTAAACGCTATTTGGGGACCATTCCTCTCTCCTAGTATTGATATGCTATTCAAATTTCATGGTAATGTTAAACTCTTAAAGTAAAAGCGACATTCTCCTTAATCTTCATTTTCATCCTTTTATTTAAATTTTTAACATTACCATGAAATGACTCAGGATGTTTGAGAGTGGTTCTGGCCTCATTGGATTTCATATGGAGAAAGTAGAATTTTAGATTTCATTCAAAAATCAGCAGAGCTTATCGTTTTTCGATTTCATATTGGTTTGTCATGTATTAACTATTTGAAGGTATGGACTCATATTTATCAAGAGCCACCAAATCCTCTATGTCCTTGATTGTTAGTGACATTGGTTGTCGAACTCCTCTGGGATTCGCTCCCAAACCAGGAGCTTCTGAAAATGTCGCTCCCGCTCCCGTTTTCTCTCTCTCTCCCCACTTTCGCTCCCGCTCCCAAGTAACACTGAGCCAGATGATGTTGGCAACTCTAGCAGTAGCCAGTAGTATTGGTCACAAACTTTTGTTGTAGAGGCCATTTATAGCCTCCTTGGTTATGTGTTTTTGTTTTGATCTTTATATCATCATCGTGTATGTATTGGACAATGCACTGGGTGCCATTTTGATATAATGGATATATTCATGAGCCTACTTTGATCATATGTTGTCTTCTATCTATATTCTAATGTTGTGTGTTTGGAAACATGAATGAAGATCTTTAAAATTATGTGTTTTTATAAGAAATAAATATTTAATGTATTTTTTAGCACGATCGAGTCATTGAAATCGAGCCGGCTGAATCGATACCGAGTCGGAGTCGGGGTCGGAGTCGACCCTCGGCCGAGTCGATACCGAGTCAGAGTCGGGGTCGGAGTCGACCCTCGGCCGAGTCGGAGTCGGAGTCGGAGTTTTAAAACATTGGTTTGAAGAAATATATATACTCGTATTTGTAGATTAGGGTGCAAAGGAAGGTTAGCGAGGTTAAATGAAAGGGCGAGTGGTGAGTAATAACGATATTAAATAAAAGGTGGAAGGGAACAATGTTAAACAAAAGAGAATGAAGGTATTAAATGAACGGCTGATTTTTAAAAATGTCACATAAAATATCTCTGCAATATCGACTTACTAATCTCTACATTGTCAACTCATAGAACATCACAATCAAAACACCTTACATGTAATTATATGTTTGCAATATTAAAAAGAGACTCAAATTTTGGTTACTAATCTCTATAGTGTCAACTCATAGAACCTCACAATCAAAACGCCTTAAACGTAATTATATGTTTGCAATATTGAAAAGAGACTGAAATTTTGGTTTATATTGGTCGATGTTAAAGGTTTGCTTCTAAATAAGCATATGGTTCTTTTTCTTTAGTTTGGAAACACTCTAGCTATCTCATGGTCCCGCTCATGTTTGCTGGTCACGAATGTATATGATATATACATATTTGGGTTGTAAAGGTTTTGAGTAACTTTGGTTACGTTTTATAATGTGAGTCCAAATTTTAATACCCAGCTTTGAGAGTCAGGTTATAGCCGTGGAAACTGTTAAGTGTGAAGCCAAATTCATGCACGATTCTAGATCCTTCTACACCGCCATTAGTTTCTATATCTTTCTAGATCTCCACACTTCCATTAGTTTCTATATCTCCAGGATTCTAGATCTTTCTACACCGCCATTAGTTTCTAGAGCATTCCAGATCTCCATCTGAATCACATACATGATTCTAGATCCTTCTTCAGCCTCTATAAATTTGTAATTTATCTGGCCAAGGAAAGCAAGCTAAGGCCCAAGCCTGTTATTTAATGCAAAGTGATTTTTGTTCTCGAGTGATTGTTTTATCTATTCCGTTGTTTCTGATTGAGTAATCTTGTTGTTTCTCCATTTGTCTGTCTCTGTGAATTATTCTCTACTATTGTCATCTAAGTCTCTGAGTATAAATCCGTTGTGTTGTTATGTATGCTCTAGTGTAACAACTAGTATCAGAGCTAGGGTTGAATATCCACTGTGAAAGCCGCTTAGTGCCATTGCCTTACTCTGGAAGTGTTCGTTAAAACGTTGGTTGTTACCCCTCGCGCTATTGAAGGGATTTGTCCAGGAAATATGAGGGATGTTGGAATTAAAAGACAATTGCTGCATGAAAAACAAGGTTGTCGACCTATGTTGAAACGTGTTGCTGGAGTTTGAAACGTGGAGATCCGTACATGTTGTTGGAGTTTGAAAAGTGGAGATCCGTGGAGATTGAAGTTGAAACGTGGTGTTCGTAAATTTTCTTTTACATTAAGCTTGCACGTATACGTCAAGTTTTTTCTCAAACCAACATATGTATGCGTGAAATGTGAAAAGGTTAAAACATTATAGATGTTTTTATATTTATTATGAAAATATATAATTATATGTTGGAATTTTGAAAAGTATATTTTAAAAGGAGAAAGAATTTTGAAAAGGGCATTTTAAAAGGAGGAAGGTCATTAGTATTAAATTTTAAAGAGTAATAATTAAAGTTTTATCTTTAAGTGGAGTTTTTGTGTTTTGGGGCGTGAATTTGATTGAAAATGGAGACAACAATCACATATATGGAGAAGTTGAGCGGGGCTAATTTTTCCCTATGGAAATCACAGATGGAGGATATACTAATTTTAAAGGATCAGTATTTGTTGATTGAGGGCACAACAAAGAAACCCTCATCGATGAGAAATGAAGAGTGGAATAAGCTAGATAGAAAGGCGATTACAACAATCCGCAAATATTTAGCAAAGAATGCTTATTTCAATGTGTCTGAAGAAAAGACGATTGAAGGATTATGGAAGAAGCTCCATAATCTATATGAGAAGAACATGACATCAAACAAAGTGTTCTTGATGAAGAAGCTTTATAATCTCAAAATGAAGGAGGGTGCTTCAGTTGCTGAGCACTTGAACACATTTAATATTATCACTAATCAACTTGCCTCTGCTAAAATCATTTTAGATGATGAAATTAGAGCCATATTGTTGATGTGTTCTATGCTAGACAGTTGGGAAAACTTAATTGTAGCTATGAGCACTTCAGCAACTATAGGGACCCTGAAGTTTGATGATGTCAGCAACTGTTTAATGAATGAGGAGCTGCGACGCAAGTCAATTGTGGAAAACTAGAGAGGAGAGGCTCTAGCTCTAGCTGATCGTGGTAGGAGAATGGATCGAGGTTGGCAAGGGCGATCAAGATCAAGGGGTCGATCAAAATCAAGGAGAGGCAGAATCATCTGCTTTCATTATGGCAAACCCGGGCACATGAAGAAAGAATGTCGATTCTAGAAGAAAAGACAAAAGGATCTGAGGTCGTCTAGTACAAATCACAAGTCATCTAGCACAAATGAAGGTGAGACTACTGCTGTAGACACAGATGGTGATGTGTTGTTTACTGTTTCAGTAGAGGATGCATGTGTATAGACATCTAGAAATAGCTTTGATTGGATCCTTGACTCTGGGGCATCTCACCATGTAAACCCATGCAAAGATAGTTTTGTTTCATATGATCCTAGTGATTATGGTAGAGTGCACTTAGGGAAAATCATTTTTGTAGTATTGTTGGAGTGGGAGATGTCCAGATCAAGATGAAATATGGACAAGATATATTGTTGAAGATTCTCACATGGAATATAGAAGGCCTTAATGGAAAAGGTAAACAAAGGTATGTATAGGAACAAATAAATAAGGAGAAACCAACCATTCTAATCTTGCAAGAAACAAAAATAGTCTTGGAAAAACTGAATAAAATTAATGATTTTTTTTGGAAAGGTTTCGAATTCATGGAAATTTATGCTCAAGGAAGTGTCGATGGATTAGAAATATTGTGGAACCCTGGGAAGTTCATATTACAAGATTGGATGTCAAGAACTCTTGTTTTAACAAGACTTTTTAGATACCTCAGTACAAAGGACCTGATGGTTTTGACAGTGGTATATGGACCTCCAATACCTATACAAAAATTTTGTAGAGTAGATTTGTTACCATAAACGATAATTTCGCCATAGATTTGGGATTGTGGGTGGAGACTTCAATATAATAAGATCACCAACATAAACAAAATGAGGATCTGATAGATTTAAATCGCTATCAAAAATATTTAATACTTTCATTGAAAATGTTGGTTTAGTGGATAAACCTTCACTTGGAACAATATAAGAAAGGAACATCACCAGGTACCTAACAGGTTGGACCGATTCCTTATAATGGAGGAAGTGTTACATATGGATATGTTTGTTGAAGCAACTATTTTTCCTTGTCTGGGGTTTGTTCATTGGCCAATTAGACTAGAATTAGACCTGAAAGAAATGCCAAAATATTGACATTTTTGTCTAGAAGGTTTTTGCTTGGTTGATCCAAGATTTCTTACACAGGTTAAAGTTCGGTGTCAAGAAGAATCAATTGAAGGTAAAAATAGCATGCATACTTTCCAACTCACATTACAAAACTTGGAATGCAGCATTAAGGTTTGGAATAAATTACACTTTGGCAACATTTTCGAAGAGAAGTTGAATTAGGAAGGAAAAATGCAAGATATTCAAGAATGCATTATTGCAGAAGGGCGAACTACGTATCTAGTGGAGGAGTAGGGCATTACACTAGATAAACTAGAACAAACAAGAAAACAAGAAGAATTGTTATGGAAGAAAAAGTCTAGGGTTTGATGGCTAAAAGAAGGTGAGCGAAATACAAAATTCTTTCATAATTTAATGTCGCAACATCGAAATAACAATAGGATCTTCTCGATCTTGAGAAGTGATGGTCAAAGAAAGATTCTTCAATCATAAATGGAGGCTGAATAGGTACGTCATTTTATGAAATTTTTAACAAAACAAACTTTCCAAAGACAATGTTATTTTAACAAAGTATTAGAAGGAATTCCCAAGATTGTTTCCAAGGACAAAAATATTGCCCTTATGTAGTTGGTCTCCTTTTAGGAGGTGGAAGAAGTTTTTATGGGGTTTCGCAAAAATAAAGCCCCTAGGTCGGGTGGTTTTACTTCTAACTTTTACCAAGCCTATTGGTCGCTTATGGGGAAGGAGATTCAAGAACTAGTGGAGTAATAAAAATAAACTTAGTCCTTGTGCAGAGGTTTAAATGAGAATTTTAATACTTTGGTACCGAAACAAGGTCACTCAAAGGATCGTGATGTATTTCAACTGATTACACTATGTAATGTTATTTATAAACTCACATCGATGGTTAAATCAAAGCACCTCAAAACCCTACTCTCTCATATGATCTCACCAGAGTATCTAGCTTTGTGGAAGGGCGCCAGGTGATGGATGGCATTTTTTCCACTCAGGAAATTATGCATTCACTCAAACATATGAAGAAGCTAGGTATGTTACTAAAATTAGATTTATTGAAATCATATGACCGTTTAAACTAGGATTATTTACTCCAAATCTTAGGTGCTTTTGGATTCTCTTGGAAATGGCTATCATAGATTTTCTCACTAATCGCTTCACCTGTTTTCTCCATAATATTCAATGGTTCACCTTATTCATTAGGTCATCGAGAGGAATAATACAAGGAGACCCTTTATCCCCATTCCTCTTCATCCTTGAAATGGAAGGTCTAGGAAATCCCTCAAGTTATATTTCTCTAAAGGATTATTAAAAGGCTTAATTTGTTTGGGCCATATTTACAAGTCACACACCAATATTTTGCTGATGATGTCTTATTATTTGGGCTCCCAACATTACGCGAGGAAAAAAAATTTCAAACTATCTTGAGAATATTAGTGGATGCCTCAAGTAATATTATCAACAAAGATAAAACCAAGCTTTTTGTCTTCCATCTTATTGTGCAATACTTGGGAGTATCATTACTCTTATATTAGAAAAATTTGGGCTGCTGGAAAAATATAGTAGACAAAATGGGGAAGAAATTACAAAATTTTGTGTTTAGAGCACTAAATTTTATTGGAAGATTAGTCTTAACAAAAACATTTTTGCAGGCGATTCCCATATATCAGATGTTAGTTATGCCTCTCCCAAAAATGATAGCCAATAAATTCAGAACAATATGGCAAGATTTTCTATGGAAAGAAGTAACTAAAGAAACAAACTGGATACTAATTAGTTGGGACAAACTTATTATACGTAAGTCTCAAGGGGGATTGGGGTTGCGAGATCCAGATGTTATGAGTATCAAACTTGGGGCAAAGATCTAGTGGAAATGGGTGCAAGGCAGAGAACAATCATGGATAAAAATATGGAATTGCAAATATGCCCAAACAGTGACAATAGAGGAGAGATTATGATCAAATGAATATTGGACCAAATCAAGCTTGTGGAATTAGGCTCAAAGTGGTAAATAAATAGTGAGTAAATATGCTTTTTGGATGTGCAATAAGGTAACAAAGACAATTTTTGGGATAAGGCTTGGTAACAAATGTCGGTACTTAATGACAAAACAATGTCGTGAAAGATTCAAGAATATTTCGAAAGTTTGAGCTACATGAAAGTAAAATATTATTGGAAGCAATCTGGCGATGCTTCGTTTTCGAGGAAATGGAAAGAATGTAAGGACTAACCTAACCCCTTCATTCACTCCCATGGGAAAAGTTTACACAAGAACTAGGTCATAGACAGATTCAGATGTTAGATGGAGAGGAAATATTACGTTTGGGTACTAAGAAACATGGTTGTTTTACTGTTAGGGAAGCATATTGCATTGCAACAAAATACCAATCAATAGAGAACCAAAAAATTTGGTCATGGATTTGGTCGGATTTATGGTGGCCAAAAATCTCTAAATTCCTATGGTTGATTGCATGGATAAGGTTGTTAGCCTGGGATAACATCATACAATGAGGTTTTGAGGTGCACACTCTTTGTTTCCTTTGTAGGGAAGAGCAGGAAAAAAAAGTATATTTTCCTTTCTTGAATCTTTGCTATTTAGGTCTGGGAATTTATCGTGTAATGTTTTGAGTGTCTGACTCCCATTTTATGTGATATCAGCTATATTTTGAATCATTTAAATAATATTAAGTTCAAGAATAATGTAGTGAATAGATCTTCACACTTAACCCTTAGCTTTAGTCTAGGATTTGGTGGAAACAACAAAATCATAGAATTTTTAGACAACAATCCAAAATATTAGGTGTCATCAAAACATGCATTCTATAGAACTTAAGAGAAACTATATTATCAATACCTTGGTCATAAGAAAATTGGGAAGAAAATGCTAAGGACATGCACACATTATGAAAGTTATAATTGGAAAGCACAAAGCAGGAACAATAAGTTGGTACCATGGACAATTTTAGGGGCTAATATTCGCAAGTGGGCTAATTTTTGATGCTTTTTCCAAAAAATGTATTCACTAATTTCCATTTTTTCTAAAAAATATTCGCCCAAATTTTATAATATAAAATTATTTTACCTTAAAAACTGCTAAAATTTTATATAGAGACTACATAAAATTATTAGAAATTTGAATATTTTTACAAAAATATTGCCAAACGTTTTACAGATTGCATATTATAGACTAGTTAAATTCGTCAAGGTTTCTGAACTTTAAAACAAATTTCCATCCTTAAATTTTCCCTGGTTGGTACGGCAAAGGACTATTACCAACCACCACCAACAAATTTCATTAAGGTGAGTTTTGATGGAGCATTAAAGGGGAACCAAGAGCCAACATGTTTAAGAGGCATACTAGGAGATCATAAATCAATACCCATAATATTTTTTTTTGTTGATTATAGTTTTGTAACGAATAATCTATAAAATTTCCTAGCGACAAAGAGAGCACTACACATTGCACAAGTTTAGGTTTCAGGTTGATACAAATATGTGGATGTCCACTATTGGTGATATAGTGTGTTTGAAATTACTGGGGAGTAAACAAATACAAAAAAAACATTCATATTTTGAGGTTGGAAAATCTAGTTTCCAATATTGAAAACTGTAATGTGAAACACTTTGACTATGTCCTAGTTGAGCATACGAAAGTAAGGGTAATGTGGTAGATTACCTGGAAAACTTGGGATGT
>APFE031311289.1:3250-20662 GCA_000404065.3 Pinus taeda | reverse complement strand
GGAAAGTTACTGTTTGTGTGTGATTGATCTCCTAGATTCTTTAGGCGTGTGATTCAATTTGTTTGGTTCTTTAGAGGCTTTAGGTGGTTTTCATTGAGATTTTACTTTGTTTGTGTGTGAAGTAATTAAAAGTCTTTAACTGTGGCTGAATTACCAAGGCAGTCCCGTAGACTTCGGGGCCAATCTCCTGAGTTTGTAAACGTGGCTGAGTTACTAAGGAAGTCCCGTAGGCTTCGGAGCCAACCTCCTGAGGAAGTACCAAACCAGCTTGAAGGCTTGAAAGTCCTTGTAACTCCTAGAGACAGTAGAATTGGGTCACTTGAGGAAGGAGAATCTTCTTTGATAGTACATTCTGATTCTCAACCGGTAGTAGCAGATTATAGTACACAGCCGGTATCCATTTCAGAAGTCACTGGTAGTGTTGCATCTACTAGTGATATAGGTGAAGAACCTGAAATATCTGAACCCGAATATGAAATTGCTGCTACTCCCATATCAGAGTTTGCTTCTCCAGCTTCTAGTGGTCCTAGTTCACCTAGGGTAGAAAGAATAATTACCCAAAATCTTCCTTCTGGACTAATAGCTATTGAAGAACTTGCTATTCCAGAAAAAGAAGAAGGCATCCCTATTCCTGAAGATCGACCTGTTATAGACCTTAGGGAGAGTGAATCAATCTTTTACAGTCCACCTAGGAGCAGTGCTTGGTATCTTTCATTAACTAATTTTTTGGAAAACCCAGGACTAAGTTTTTCACCACCTCGTATTTCTTATCACCCAACACCTAGAGGTTACTATCCTCTGTTAAATATGTCAAGACAATCATCCATGTTTTCTCAATATCCGGAAGCCTTTTTGTACGGCGGTCCTTCTGTTCCCACTGTGTATCAGTCCATTTCTGGTACTTTTTCAGGAGCATCTCCTCAACCTATTGAACAAGGGTTATTAACTGGAAATAATGGTACTAAACCATTGAGTGTAAAAGATATTCTCATGATGTCAGGTACTATTCCCAGTCCTCAACCTCAGGGTGACCAGTCACCGCCTGGGGGGCAGCCTCAAAATCCTCAAGTATCGCTTGGGGGACAACCTTAGGGTACCCATTTCGTGCCTGGGGGGCAACCTCAAGGTACTCAGTTTGCGCTTGGGGGGCAACCTCAAGGACAGTACATACCTACGGGATAGTACGTTCCTCAAGGTCAACCCCAGACTCAATATGTACCTCAAGGTCAACCTCAATATCAATATGTACCTCAAGGTCAACCCTAGTATCAATATGTACCTCAAGGTCAACCCCAGTATCAGTACGTGCCTCAAGGTTATCAACCCCAAGTTCAGTACCCAACCCAAGGTTACCAACCACCTTTTGGTCAATCATATGTTCAAGGATCTGGAAATGTACCATTGAATTATCAACCCTACCCTCAACCGAGTTATGGTCCTCAATATTCTCAACTTGTTATGGGTCTGTACCCCGGAATGAATTTAGTGTGGGATCCATCTCAATCCCAATAGGTCTTGCAACTGAACGTGCAGTTGTTATCTCAAACTGGGCAACCCTTGGTTTCTGGTTCACCCCAGAAACCTGTCCAGTCTATTGTTCAAACTTCTGCACCTTCTGTAGTTTCTCAGTCTGGGCCTAGTACCCCTTGTACTCCACCTCAAACGTCTGCTGCAACTACTGCAACACTGTTGCATCTACCCCACCTTCTTCTAGAGTATCGACAGCTCTAATTTTAACTGTCCCTGTATCTACTCCTCAGACATCTTTACCTCAATCTGGACCCACGGTCCACACTTCGGTTCAGATGCCTGTAGGACAACCATGTTTTTTCACCAGTCAACCTCAGTTTATTCAACAACCATACCAAGGACAGTACCAATACGGTCTTGCTGCGCAACAACCAGTCTATCAGTATCAACCATACCCTAGGTATACATATCAACAACCTCAGCAACCCCAGTATGGTCCGGTTAATCCTGGTTTTCCTGGAGGATATAATATCCCAAATGCAATTCCAATTCCTAGTTATCCTAGATATTCTCCTCCTGGGGCTTGTCTGCAGACCCTAATCGCCAGTTACCGTTTATCGCAACTTTGGACTTTCCTGACTTGACGCACCTTACGAACGATCCAATTAACTATCTTCCATTTTGGCCGCCAATGCCACATAAGTTGCCTAGTGATATTCCTAAGTTTGAAGGTAAGGGAGGAGAGGACCCGTCGAACCATGTGATGAATTATCACCTCTGGTGTGCGTCTAATTCCATTTCAGATGATTCAATTCATTTACAACTTTTCCAGTGCACTCTAATTGGTCTCGTAGCCAAGTGGTACATTGAGTTACCGCGAGCCACTTTTTATAATTTTAGTCAGTTAGCTACTTCGTTTTTAACTCATTTTCAGTTGCCAGTCAGATATGACAATGGCACGGAATTATTAACTTCATTAAAGCAGTCAACGTCCACTTACATTTCAGATCATATTCATGAATCGAGACGTCGACGGCGTTTAGTGAAATTTTTTATCCCGGATCAGATCTTAGATGAATGGTTTGTAAAATATTTACCGCCCAAGAACACTGAGGATGTGGCTAAGGCCAGAGTTGTTACTGAGGAGCAAGTAATTGCTCAAGCTCAATACCTTGACTTAGTTTATACTCAGTCGAGTACGTTACACGAGAAAATCCCCGATCTACCCAAACAAAATCAAATCGCTGCAGCTCCTTCAGGGTCTCATGCCGCTGATGGTATGATTGGTACGGTTAATACCAAAAGTAAGAAGAATTATTCCAAGAATTCTTCTCCTATCATAACCTTGCCAGATTCCCCGGTAGGATATTCTTCCGCGGAACTTTCCGCCGATATTCATGTTGTAGAGTCATCTACGGCTAAATCAAAAACTGGTGGTAAGAAGAAAGGGAAGAAGAAGAATAAAACAGAAAAGAATTCGAAAGAGAAACCAAAAAAAGCGGAATCAACTAATGAGAAACACAAACCTCGTTATCCGTGTCTCATTTGTGATAAAGAACATTTTACGAGAGACTGCCCTAATCGTGCAAAGGTTGCGAAAATTGTCAAAGGTTCCCAAACTCCTGCTGGTTTGAAGGATCCTTTTCCAAATCAAGACAGTAAGATGATAGGTTCTTCCTCAAGTGCCAATGAAGAACCCATATTGATGATGTCCCATGTTAGGATTGCGACTCAATCGCAAGATTATGGCACTAAAAGTCCTGTTGATGGTAAAGAAGCAGAATCTTCTCATTCTAATCCATCAACCTCAGCTCCCGGTTCCGATGCACTACATATCAAGAAACCTAATCCAGACTTAGTAATCAAACTGCCTGCCAAGGGTATACTTCGAAAGTCTGCTTTCAATCCACATGCGAGAGCGGCTCAGAACTATAACATTGTTGAGGATTTAGCTGTTTCCCCCCAGCAATGTCAGCTTTGGAAGTGCTGCAATCCTGTCCAGCACAACGCAAGTTACTTTTGTCAGCTACAGGAGCTGTTGACGTTCAGGACCCGAACCTTATAATATTCGATCTAGAAAATAGTGCACCACACTTACCTCATTAGATGGCTGTCCAGATTCCAGTGATAGTCAAAAACAACATGTTCATATGACTGTGATTGATGAGGGAGCTTCCACGTGTATTATGTCGATACAGTGTTGGAGATTGCTTGGTTCTCCTTCACTAAATCAATCCCCGATGATTCTAAAGGCCTTTGATGGCTGTGGGTTTCATCCTTTTGGCACTTTACAGGACCTACCTATAGGGGTTGAAGGTAAAACCATTAATCTAGATGTGGATGTGGTTGATGCCCCTTTGGATTACAACCTTCTCTTGGGTCATAGTTGGTCTTACGCTATGACAGCTGTTGTTTCATTGGTCTTTCGGCTTATAAAGTTCCCTCATAATGGAAAGATCGTAACCTTAGACCAGTTGTCATACTTTTCATCCGACCCAACCTCTGCTGAGAGCATTCAGCACGTTGTTAAAGCGACGATCCCTTATAAGGATGTTGGAGTAGGGCTAGTTAAAGATTCCGGTTTACTGGGCATTTTTCCTTTTCCTCCTATCAACGCATCGTCTTCTACTGCAACCATTCATATGATTTCATCAGAAATCATTGTTAATGATGATCCTTGGATCATACCTTCTGAATCTTAGATAGACTCATTTGGTACTTTTATGCCTTTGAGTCCGTATGAACTTGTGTATCAGACTGTGCAGTCGTTTTCCGACACAACATCAACTCAAATCGACTTAATGAATGTGGTCCATGAAGAATCACTTTCGACATCAAACTCGGATTTAATAACATTTTCTGAACTTGTTCAAACTGATGATAAAATTCGTGAAATCCTATGTGTCGATGAGTTACCATGGGAAGATCTTCATCACAGATCTTCGTTTTTACCCGAGAGCAATCGTTTTGAAAATGATTTTTCATCAATTTTTACGGCTGAATATGTTAAGGATGCTCAGAATCCAATAAAACATCCCGATTCCAAGTTAAACTTGGGCAATATTCTCGAACTATTCCCCTTGACATTTCAGTTAAGCATTGAATTGTTGAAAACGTTCATATAGGTGCCTCTTGTACGGAAGATGAAATTCAAACATATAAGGCCCTATTTCAAGAATTCCGCAATGTGTTTGTCTGGTCATATGAGGAAATGCCAGGAATTGACCCAGCAATTGTAATTCATGAAATCAAAACTTACTTGGACGCTAAACCTGTTCGACAACGTTTGCGTCAGATTCACCCAAGAAAAGTTGTTGCGATTAAAGCAGAAGTTGAAAAATTACTCAAAGCAGGTTTCATTTATCCGATCCCGTTAACGGATTGGGTATCGAATATTGTTCCTGTTAACAAAAATAAAGGGACAATAAGAATATGTATCGACTATAGGGACATTAATCGAGCATGTCCAAAGGACAATTACCCTACTCCCTATATCGATCAAATCGTTGACGATTGTGCCGGCAACGAAATTTTATCCTTTATGGATGGTTTTTCCGGATACAATAAAATCAATATTATACCTGCTGATCAACCAAAAACGGCATTCATTTGTCCATGGGGGACATTTTCTTATTGCAAATTACCTTTTGGGCTCAAGAACGTCGGGGCAACTTTTCAACGGGCCATGTCTTATGCTTTTCATGATATTAAACACATTATGCAACCCTATTTCAATGATTTGCCTGCTCATTCATTACATCGAGCTGATCATCTCGGCCAAACCCAATCCTTTAGGCCAGATATTTCACGATCGGACCATCGAAAAATACGATTCCAGTCCCAACAATTCAAAATTATTGGAGATACTCTTAATTGTCATGGGGCAGACTCTATTTTTTGACGATGTTTGAATCATGAGGAAGCTGAAAGGGTCCTCAATGACTGTCAGTCTGGAGTGTGTGGTGGTCATATGTTTGGGTATGCCACTGCCCAAAAGATATTGCGCGCTGGCTATTTCTAGCCGTCTATGTTTAAAGATTGTATTATTGCGGTCTGAAAATGCCACAACTGCCAAATTTTTGGTCGAAAGATGCACGCTCCACCTGCTCCTCTTCACCCTATCATTTCCGTTGGTCCTTTTGCCAAATGGGGTATCGATTTTATTACATGTAACCCTCACTCGGGCGGGGGGCGTGCATATATTATCCTTGTGGTAGATTATTTTACCAAGTGGGCCGAGGCAAAGCCTATATTTGAGGCAGACGGCAAAACAGCTGCGATTTTCGTATTCAATCATATCATTGCTAAGTTTGGCGTTCCACAAGCGATTATCATGGATCATGGGTGTCATTTTCGAAATGTTATGATGACTGAACTTACAGACCAGCTTGGCTTGCGTCATGACAGTTCAACTCCTTATTATCCACAAGCTAATGGCCTGGTTGAATCCATCAACAAAGTCCTCGTCATCATGATCCGACGAACCATTGGGATTCATCGGTCGAATTGGAACAACATGCTATTTTTAGCGCTGTGGGCGTATCGAACCTCAGTCAAAACATCAACAGGGTTCACTCCTTTCCAACCAGTTTATGGTTTGGAAGTTGTGTTACCTATTGAGTGCGAAATCCCATCATTGCGAATGGACATCGAGTTACTTCCAGCCACTTCCGAAGAGGAAAGACGTTTGTTATACTTGGCTCAACTAGATGAGAATCGCCGCGATGCTGCATTAGAGATCGAATCTCATGCAAAACGTATTAAAGCTCAGTATGATTGAAATGTGACCCCGCGAAATTTTTCGGAAGGAGATCTAGTCTTATTGTACAATCAAGCAAATGATAAATTAGGCGCTGGAAAATTCGTGCCTATGTGGCATGGTCCCTATGTTGTCAAGTGCAAGCTAGCAAAAGGGACCTATGAATTGGTATACTTTGACGGGGTCTCTTTAGGTAAACCCAGAAATGGTCTTTACTTGAAGAGGTATTATGCTTAAGATTGGAGTGGAGATTTTTAGTTAGGTTAGTTTTCTTTCTAGCTGCTGTGTTTTAGATTAAAAAGTGTGCTTAGCTTAGAGATTGTTTTTCGTCATTATTCCCTCTTATCTTGGTTTTACTCTTGATGTTGCAGATGTCGATGCCTCTCCAAACATACATTGGTTTCGCTGATGGTGCTTGTCGTAGTACATGAAATATTTCTTCCGCGGCTTGGGTTATTTATTCGCCCTCTGACGAGTTGGTATCTATGCATGGGGTAAGCCTCGGTCAAACAACAAACAACATTGCAGAGTATAGTGCAATGGTGGATTTATTATCTGAATCTATTTCATTTGGGATTCGGAGTTTGATAGTGAGGTTAGATTCTGAACTCGTTGTATTACAGCTTAATAGAGTATACACCATTAGAAATCCAGTTTTATTAAGATTATTTTTGAGAGTGCGTCTCTTGGAACGTGAATTTGACTATATTGAATATCAGCATATTCCAAGATCTTTAAATACATTAGCAGATGCAATTGCTTCTCAAATGTTAAGTAGACATGTGCAACAATCATACAAGTAAATTTAAAAACATTCCATAACATGTTTAACAAGATAAGCCGGCAATAGTGATATAATATAATATAGGAGTGTGTAAAAATATACATCGTCCTCGATCATAGGTTGAAAAACACCTTATGATCAGCAAAAATGATAAGTACAAAAAGCAAAAATGTCATATGTGACTACAATAGGCGATCATCCCATCACTGGTGATGATCTCGATACGAAACCACTGCATGGGCCACCTTACAAAGGAAACTCTTAAAAGGTCCTGGGACCCCAATCACATAGCACTGAATTCGACGAGGGATGTCATCTATGCTAGTCTTTGGAATGTCCCCTGTCAGGCGCTCTAGATGGCTCTCCAACTCAGCCAAAGTCTTTGCTGATTCGTCCTGTGGGGCTGGTGTTGGTGCAGCTGGTTGTTTCCTCTCGTAAGGCCAGAGAGTGGCTGTTCGCCGTGGGCCCACATCTGCATTTGAAACTTTTACTATCAATTTTGGGACGAGATAAAAAAAAAAAATTAGGAAAATGTTGAAAATGATTTTACCTGAGTCATCCCATTGCTCTCCTAGCGGAAGAGCCATGTCTGGGTCCCCACGAAAATCTACCCCAGCATAAGGAAAGTCTTGGATAGAAAAAACCTGGTTCTCCAATCATTGGAAATACTCAGGTTTGAACCAAACGACCTCGGTCCCCTCATCAGGATGACGGGCCATAA
This sequence comes from Pinus taeda, assembly GCA_000404065.3. Lineage (NCBI taxonomy): Eukaryota > Viridiplantae > Streptophyta > Pinopsida > Pinales > Pinaceae > Pinus > Pinus taeda. The sequence continues at coordinate 12,928 of APFE031311289.1, read as the reverse complement.
CTGCAACCCATCGCATCAGTTTGGGCTCTCGAGGAAGCCCAACTCCAACAGTGAGGTGCTGCGGGATCAACATCGGAACCCTCTCTAGACAAAAACTCACAAATATAGCACCATATCCAAAGGTCTTCAGTTGTCCGTTTTTGGCCCTCGTCAGTTGGCCTTTCACATTAGCCAACACAGCATCGCACCAGTTGAAAATGGTGCCTCAAAAGCAATCAAATGTCATCCGCATCTGGGATCCAGTGGCTATGTGTAGTGCTGCGCTACCACAGAGTCTAGTAACTGTAAACCCAATCACCATGAGTTCAGGACGGGATATGGTTTTGATATCTATCCCTTTGTCTCAGTTTTGAACATTGCAGTACTCTAGCTGGAGGCTCTCGATAGACTGGCCACCTGCCCTAGCCCCGAATAGAGTCAAATGTTCACCTCTCCTAGGCAAACCAGTCAAGAAATATATGTCTGCCAGCTCTATTTCGAGCTGGTGCCCACCAATGAAGAAGCACTGGTCCTGTATACTCCATCTATCAACCAGCCACTGCAGAAAGTCCACCTGGGCCCTCATGCCAGGTATGGCCCAGAATTTGTATAAGCCACATGCCTTCAATGCATCAATCGAAGATTAATGATTCATCGCGGCAAGATCTACGTCCTCATGCTCCATTTCTCACCAATCAGGCATGATGTTTTCCTACATCCAGTAAAAAGGCGAATTAGAATATGCAAAGTTGAATTCTTTGGGTAATTTTTGAGTTAGTTAGGTTTTAAAAACCTTTGCGCATGGTACGCACCCTCTTGTTAGGGACAGTGCGTGACGCCCACACCTTTCCTTCCCGACAGGTGCGTACCCCCGACTTTTTTCCCATTGCAAAAATTCGGGGTATGCGGGTTGTTTGGTCAATTTAGTGATGTCTAAATTGCAACTTTTAAATGTCAACCCGGGGCTCGTAAGCTGATGAAGTGAGGTGTACTATATGTACTTAGTAAACTATTTCTTGAGCTTTTGTCATTTTTAACTTTTTAGGGTTGTTTTTAAGTATATCTCTCCTAATGTGGTGTGACGAAATAAAGTGAGTGAAGTGTGTGAGATTGTGATGTGCTTCTTAAGACTCAAAATCAAGTGAGTGAAGTGTGTGTGATTGTGATGTGCTTTTTACAACTTAAAAGTACTCTACAAGAAAGCTTGAAATGAAATCAATACTTAAAGGAAAGTAAAGGCATTAAATAAAAGACTAATGACATTGGCCCAGTGCCTTTGTTGCTACAAGGAAATGCAAATGAAATCTATGTCAAATAACAACTAAGCAATGTGAAACTAAAGTAAATCTATCTAAAAGAAAGACTAGTCACAAATACTTTACCTTCTTCTTAACCTCTTGCCTTTTAACTGAATGTATCATGCGATAAACAATTAAAACAAGTCAAGCAATTGTGAGTTTCTGAACAACTAAACCAAGCTGCATTAAGTGATGTTTTGGTCCTTAATAAAGATATTAAGTTATAAAGAAGAGACCATCAATAGATAAACAACTTGATATCTACAAACAAAAAAAAACAAATATGCAAATTGACTAAATGATAATGATGAAATAAAGGCTGCAAAACAAAGAAGGTCAGCAACATAGACAAGATGATCACACATGTCACTAGTTGTGCAAAAGAAAAGCATAAAACTGTCCCGGGCACGCCTAAGAAACCTGTATAACACACTGATCACTCATGAAAAAGAGCAGAAATGTAAAAGCAGAAATTGAAATATATGTACAGCTATCTAAAACACAACAATTAAAGGCATTATATATATGAAAATGAGAAAACAAAATGCGAGAAACTAAAAACACTGTACAGGCCTTTAGTAAACAGGGGCCCTCTGCCTACTCCAGTCATTTCAAAGATCAATCACACGCGTAAATGGAATAACAACCTTCTCATGTATTGCGCATAAAATAGGAAAATACAGTAGGAGTTCAAAGCTATAAAAATAGCAGCTAACGACTAACTTGTCCAGTGTTCAAAGACGCTTTATTTATAATTGCAGAAGGTGAACTAACTTAACGAAATCTAAGTAATTCGAACAGCTAAATTGAAACACGTAGTCCTGCTACGTCCTCGGATCTAGGCAACGGTCATCGTGGGCATTCAATCCGCTGTTGGATTATGTCTCCCACTACTTTCATAACTGAGGACGATGCCACCTATTCCTCACGCGCTCTAAAACAGAACACGCAGAGTCGTGCCACTGCCAATGACCTTTGTTTGACCGAAGTTGCCTCCTCATTGACCACGGGCTTAGATGACTGGTTTGGATGATCTGGAGGGACACACACCATTTCCTTGGTTCCACGAACTTGCCCATGTGGCTCTTCTTCCCGGAGGACACCTGGAACATAGCGTTTAACAAAATAGCTGTGGAATCCAGGGTTAGCTGCGGAAACCAGGATGAGCTGCGGAAAACCTTGTGTAAACCCTGCATGAGCTGCGAAAACGCAGCACCTTGGACCAAAATTCTAAACCAAACACAGTCATTAACATAATTAGAAAACCATGTAAAAAGTCCTAAAATACAACGATTTGAGCAAATTGATGGAGGGAATGAGTGGCAAAATAGGGAAATGAATCGGAAAAAGAGGTTGGGAGGCTGTGTAAAGAAGTGTAAGTTTGAGGCTCAACATAAGCCTAAACAGTATCCTGACAAAGTTGCTTGCTTCACCTCTTTGCATAGGAAGCATTTTTCTTCCTTTGCCTTTATTTATTTATTTTAAAGAGGACTATGCATCAACACTTATTCATTTTTGGGAGGAAGAGGGATACTGACATATTAAAGGAGAAGAGGTTATTACTTCAAGGAAGCATATAGAGACCTCTAATTAAGATTTTCTCATTTATGTTTCCCTTTCTCATATTCTACTAATAGGATAAGCATGAAAGCACTGAAACATAAAATCGATGTAGGCATACATTTTCTTGAATAGATATAGGTTCATGGTTGGACCAAAACTATCCTTACGGACAAATCATATTTTCTGTTGAAACTTGATTGACCAAAACATATAATCAACACAAGAAAGAAGGACTATAGGTTTTCCAAATCTTATAGTGTCATAAGACTCTTTAAACTTAAGGCACATAAATATTAATAATCCAAAACATGTGTAGGCACAACAATTATTCATGTGATGAAAGCAAAACAATACAAACAACAAGAAAGACAAACAAAAGAAACAAAATGAAAGGAAAGATTACACACAACAAGGAAACAATACCAGAAGAAAAGAAAAAGAAGCTAAACCAAAGAATAATGCAAGAGAAAAGTAAGAAAATACAACAAAGTCTAAAGATAACAACATGGGATGGGTGCAAGAGAAGGAAAAGTAAGATCAAACTAATCCTACTATTAACCTAACAACTAGAAGGTTAGGGTAACGTATAATGAATTTCTAATGTAGCCACCATAATCATTCCTGGCCTACAATCACAAAGATGTCTTTGATTAAAATCAATATAAAACAATGCTTAATGGAAAAGATAAAAAATTGAAAACCTTTCCCAAAAAATTAGAGGTCCTTCCTGTGGGAAATAAGATGTATCAGAACAACTTATTTCATGAAATTCACATTCTTACCTCTCTGATGGAAATCATAACTAGACAAACCTTCGAAGCTTCTAGTAGATGAGTCTCCATCTGCAACAAACTTCTTAACAAGCATGAGGAATGATTTCAACTTTTTATTTGTGATGGAGCTTTCCAGGTAATATTGCTCCAACCATTTAGCAATTGGATCATAAAATTCATGATCATCCTCTTAAAAGCCAGAAATATTTGAAAATATGAATTTCCAATTAGAGGCATGGGATTACGATGGGAATATTCTAAGGGAAAAAAATTGGTCATATTCCGTAGTCATTTCCAAACAACGAGGACCTGACATAACAATTAGCGAAGGCTAAAATGCCTTAACTTCTCGACAAAAATCTAAATAGTGAGATATTGAACGATGAATATCGAAGGATGTAAACCAACATTCATTGGATGAGCTCATGGAAAAATGATAAGCTAGATGATAGTCATCGGAGGCAGTGTAACACCCTCCTCCCACATCTACCTAACAAACCAGCCAACCGGGGTAAATAGGTGAGGAGAAAATACTATGATATGATTTGACCTCCTAACTCATGTTAAGGAAGTGGAACTAGTGGAAACACACCATACAACCTTCAACATCAGCAACTGGACCCCTAGGAACCATCCCAACCTTTCTACTAACCAACCCCTGGGTCCCACTGAGATTTTAGACCACATAACCCATAGACACTCCAACGATATGGGCATCACAACATCTAGGAAGCTCTAGATGCTATCATGACAATGTCCAGGGACTATTTTTCTTAGTGTTGTGCTAATGTCCCTAGGATTTGAGCCACCTTTTTCAGGCCCAAAGCCTAGGTAACTACCCATAATTGAATGACACTTTCATAATAGAAAGATAACAACGAAACAATGATGAAAAGGAAAATACATTAACAAGCCCTTGGCTCAACCCCTACTGGCCATGACAGGCATTTCGTTAAACATGTCACGAATATGTAATCTACATGTATAAATAACGAATCTAAGCATACGGGTCTCATTCTCATCTGAGAATCACTAAGAAGTATGGATGATTCAATACATTAGCTTCCATTTCATCCATTAGGTCATAGGCACATTGTTCATTGATTTACAAGTGAAAACATGATGAGAGACATACATAGCCACTGTTATAATACATATTCATAACCAACATAATAGGGACAAAAATAAGAAGGAAACAATGGCCATCTAATCCAGATATAAACTTGTATAATACTCACATAAATACAAGGAGAAATAACCTTATATTGATGATGCAAATTCCAAACCCAGGATGGGATTACCACATTCCACCCAACTATAGAATGGCTGAGCTCAATATTTCTTCAATCATTCACCCTCATTCCATATTCAAAGAATGAATGTGGGATCTCATAGAACACATCAATCCAAAACGATCCAATGCTTCCAGAGGCCATCCACCTCAACCCACAAAACAATCATTCCACCTCATGGTTAACAATCACCAAAAAACTGTCAAATTGGTCTCCACCCAAACTTTCTATGGCTCCAAATTGTTTCTTCTAACCAAGGCTTCCAGTAGTATTATCTCAATGCACAACTTATTTTAGGCTTCCAGAGCATTTTTCCAACTAGGGCTTCCAGGGCTAGTAACTCAACCCACCTAGGGTAGGTAAATCCACTATCAATTCAGGCAATCCTCCATGCTAGTCACATATCATGACCAATAAACCACATGCATATTCCATCCCTACCAAAACTAGTGAGGAAAAAATACATTCAACTTGGTACATTCAAGAAAACCAATTCTAACCATTGATCTCAATTTCCTCTTATGATTTCCTACTCTTCCTTTACCTTCTTACTCCAAAAGTCCAAGTATGCCACACCCTCCAAGAGTGCTCCAAGGAAACTATAATTTTCAAAGAGTGAGAGAGGGAGAGAATAAAGAGAGAGCTCCAATATGAACTGACAAAAAGGTTACAAATTGATTCTCATAAGCCTTTTTATCCATTAGGCCTCTAATTTCTTCAGTTTCTGTTATTTTCCTTCAATTTCCTCCTCACATGCAAACTATGACCTTTCACCTCCCTTTTCTCCTAACTTCCATTATTTTCATAAATAAATGTGGCAAAAATGCCATTTTTCCTTTGCCAATGCATTTTCCAATTTCTTTAGCCATTAGTAAACTAATGAACACACACACTAGGATGTCTTTCCCAACACTTAGCTTGGAATAAGTCTCCCATCGACTGTGGTTATTATTTTTTCTTTATTACTTTTATTACATGAAATTTTCATCATGGATGTTATAGAACCCTCCCCCTTGGGGGACCACCATACTTGGTGTTCAAAAACACCTATAACTACAAGACTTCTATAAGAAAAATATATTGCTGATGGAGCTTTATAACTTAGCTCATTGTAGTATTTACAATGATCATCCTGCTTAGAAGCAAACTAACATGAAAGAATAACATGTATAACACCATAATGCCATGACACCCATAACAATTATTAGATCTTTATAACATATCTCACAACATTATTTAAATCCATATACATATGTACATATACCAAACATCATCAAAATGTGTACCAAAACAAATACCAAAACACCATACCAGAACCTCTTTGCCTTAAGCAGCAAACAAGGAAGGATACATAGCTCACATTTGATCCACCATCTCCCATGTAGCTTCATTGGCCCAAACTATTTCCATTACACCTTAGTTGCTCGATTTCTTAGTTTTTGTTAGGTTAGTGGGGCCTGATACAAGTTCAGAGGTGATTTACATAAGCAAATCCTGGTACTACTAGCCCTTTCGGCAACAGCCCGTGGAGTGCGGACTTAGGTCTCACCCGAAGTAGTATGGGAGGCTACTAGAACCAGGTTTCCACACCGTAGGGGTTCTGATGGGCTTATAGAGATTAGCGGTCTAACCTATCACTACGTGCACTTATAATCCATTCGTAACACATGGTGAAGCTTCCACGCAGCCCTACTCGGGGCACAACCCATATAATAACCACGATCCTTGCTAATTAACTGACCACTTAACTTGTATGCATAATATTTACGGTTATTACAACATATACATCAATTATATCAGTTTGCACAAAACATAACCAAATACAAACATAAAGAAGATAATGCACCGAAAATATACAGGAATAGAAATCAACTTCTCTTTTATTAATCTTCAATCTTTCTTACAAACCTGACACTGCACTGCACACTCAGCTGTAGGGGTCCATGCACTTAGCTGTAGACTCTACTAGCCTTTGTACACTTAGCTGCATAGCCTCTTCATAGTACTACAACCCAAGACACTTAGAACTTTATTCTAAGCTAGAATCCTCCCTTCACTATTCATCTATTCATCATTTCTTCAATAACTTTACAACTTAGAGCCTCACTCTATTTATACAGTCCCATGGTCCGCAAACCATGGGTAGGCCAACTTTACACTAATATATAATACAATGTTTAGGGAAGACAACCCTATGACTCAATTGTACACTTCATTCACTGTGCCCACAATTCATGGACTTTTACAACATCTTTGACCAAAACTTGGGCTTTAAGCCCCAAAAACCTACTGTGGGGGGATTCCATGCCCAACAAGCCCCCAACACAATCATCGTGACTTTTCCTGAGTCACTTTTCTTGTGCGGCGATCTTGGCACGGAGCCCTCCAACTGTTCTTGCACTTCTCAGAGGTCCTTGACACACTAATTTGCAGTCTGCTGGATCTGTTCCACTCTCTCGGCTGAATGCTTGCTCTTAGGGGAAAATCCTTGTTTTAAGTTATGCATCACCTTCATCTATGAGATTTCCTTTGACATCTCTAGTGGCGAGGAAGGCCTCATCAATCCAAGGCTGGACGTGTAATTTAAGAACTGCCTCTTTTTGTCGCGCGACATCGACTGGTTCCTTCAACACATTTGCCTATTGTAGCTTCGCAAGCCACTAGGTCAGGACAATTATCTATGTCATTCCACACACACTTTCATACTACACTTGAAGCTCCCGCGCCTCCATTTCTAGGCACTGTATGTTGGGGTCCTCCTGTAATGAAGTGGGGATCGCGAAGGATTCTTCCAACATAGTAGTGCAGTTCTGTAATACGTGTCCTATTTCCTTAAGCCCTTTCTGAAAAGTGCTAGCATGTTTTTCCCTAACTTTCGAGGGTGTATAGGGCTGCACCTTTAATTGCAGTTCGACTATTTGAAGGTTGAGGTCTAGTTGTACCCTCGTTGCTTCCTCCTTTGCCTCACGGAGTCCACTAGATGATTTTTGCATTTGTATTCTAATTGGTATGTTTGTCATGATTTCTAGCTCTAGAACGTGGTGACATGCTTCCTCTACCATTTTCTCTAGGTGTTGCTTCTGTGTAAGCACTTCATTGCACTGGAGACTAAGCTGCTTAATATTGATTCTCTGTTCACTGAGCATCTACAATGCGCATCCTTCCCTAGCACGGGGTTCTATTGTTGCTCCATCCTGCAGCTGATATAATGTATCCTACAGAAGGGTAGCCAAGTTTATGCCAAGTCCCTTTATCCTTCCCACCGCGCCTCAGTCCTCCTCCCTTTCCACTGTTAGCGCTCCTTCCAGGAACACTATGGTGTTGGCCATTCTTGCGCATAGCAGCTGCTCCACTACTGATGTACCTGCGACATCGGAGGTGGCTAGTATTCGTTCCTATGGGGCCCACACCTAAAGTTTCTATAGCTATGCCCTTAGGGCCCCCAACACATTCTATTGCACTGTGATAGCTTCTTCCAGTGCTTCCAGAGTGACCTCACGAATTATGTCGTCGATGTCATAGAGATCACCCTCTATTAACGTAATTGGCTCGATGTCCAATTTGGAAGATTTGGCCCTCTTACATGGACCTAACCACTCCATGATGTGCTGCCATTTCAGTTGAGTAGAAGCCGTTCTCAGGTTTGTGCCTTCTGCTATATATGGCTTGTGCCTTATAGACATGTTGTGGCTTCCTACCTCTTGTGTTAGAGTGGCCACCGTTGCTTGTGCTATTGCTGCTCTTTCGATGGCCTTTGCCTGTTCTGTGACTGCCTCTGCTACTTCACAGGCGGCCCTTACCTCCGTGACCGCTTGTTTGTTACACCTCTGCTAGGCAAATTTTGTGACATGCAACTTGGTTGCATCCTTCTGCTTCTGTGCTACTGATTTATCCCTTTCTTCCAGATCCAGCGTGCGCCACTCAGGAGCCCATGAGTCGAGCATAGATAAGATGGAATAATCAATTGCGATGAAAGGAAGCTTGGTCCAGTTCTGTGCCAAGTCCTTGCGCATGTTGATATACACATTAAACATATCCGCCTTGAAGTCTGCAAAGCTCCATAGACTGCTATACACTATTGGGGATAGGCGCAGACTTCTGTTAACCCACATCTGGATTCTTGCCTCCATGAGCACCTAGAAGATCTTAGGCTCAAGGATCCATGTGGCATCCTTCGTAGCCCATAGCGACGTATATTTTGCAACCTCTAGCAAGTCTTGTTCAATAGGATGGGAACTAAATGTCCTCAAGCAATTCACCTGTCACTAGTAAGATAGACAAGAGCATGTTGGGTTGTGTTATATTCTTTCCACGACTAACTTACGTAGTGAACCAGGGGGTTAGAGGGGGGCGGGTAGCCCCCCTCTACGAGGTTCGGGGCAACGCCCCAAGAAAATTTTTTTTGGACCCTATATTAGGTTGAGCGAACCTACCTATGGTTTTCGGTCTATGATTTTGGACGTGATGGTTTTTGGTCCATGATATTGGATGCTTTGGCATGTATAAATATGTAGTGTAACATTGAAAGGAATATAATGAAAAATCAAGCTGGTAGTCTTGGTTTTGAGATCCAATGGGAAATCTCTGTGTATATGTGTTTTATGTGTTATGCTCTCGCATTTTTATTTTTCATGTGATTTAGAATTCGTATGCAGGTAATTTCTGGATGGGGTTAAAACCTACATTTGGTATCAGAGCTGTTTTGGCTTCAAGGGGATGCCTTTGTTGCTGAGGGGTTTCGCTCGGGCCTGTGGTAGACCCTGTTCAGTGGGA
>APFE031311286.1:0-18422 GCA_000404065.3 Pinus taeda | reverse complement strand
CATCAATTGCCTACACAGGAAGTCTGGAATAGTTTAATACAATTACTGTTAAACCAAAGCCAGTAATTATGTTTTTTCCTTTTTGAAATATTTAAATTTTCATGCACAAGAAAATAAGGATATATCAGCGGGTATGCAGAAAGAGGCTGAGCCAACTCAGCACAACTATTCGGCCACCACAGCAGCACTGGCAGTCACAGGTGACATGGCTAAAAAGCTACAGGAGGACAGAGCTGCACAGACACGTCACTCAGCAGTTATAACAAAGCATTCAACTGACTCAGTGAGCTCCAAAGGTCGAAATCTTCTGACAGGAGTAAAGAGCATTTATGTTGTATTAAAGGCTATAATAACTTCTTATCTACTATTTCTGTACGAGTTAATGAAGATATTTTATTTCTCAGATGACTCAATGCCTGAGATATTTTGTATGAGATACTTCTATATATTCCCCCTCGCATAAGTTAGCAGGGGTTGGATTTTGGATGTCGGATATTGTTCATATCTATTCTATTGTTCTTTTATTGTAACTCTCAGAGAAGTAATACAAAAGATGATGGAATTTCCAAAGCTCTATGTTGCTTGATGCTTTCTGGTGTTTAGCTGAAAGTTGCAGGATTACTGCGTATTTCATGGCACAATAAGTTTTTCTTATAACTCTTTGTTCTGTGTTTTGTTATCTTTCATATCTCTTTCATGTTCCCTGTGTCTTACAGTTAATAGCAAGGAAAAAGAATAGTTCCAAGATTTAATCACAGATTACCCTGAACTCAATCTAAGCTATTCTGAATGTTTTCTTCAGTTATAGTAATAAAGGTGTAATTCTTAACTGCTACCCTTTCACACTATATCTTTCACAGTGATTATTGTTTCAGGAATTCAAGTTTTCTCCTGAGGAATATATCTCTTTCTCACACCCCAGCTTAGTGGAAAATTCTTAATTTCTTTTCACTGGTTGTTTACATTCCACCATCAAAATTTTAAGTTTGTTTCATGAAGTATCTAAATGGCCCTGTAACTCTAGCTACTCAAACTCAAGATTTCAAGAAACCAATAGCCATAGACTCCATTGCCCAATGGACTAACTTTATCTGCAGATCTTCACTTTAAATACAACAAGACATCCTTCCAACCAAACATAAACCAAACCCCATACTTCATAACTAGCCTAATATCTCCACAGAACAGAGATAAACCTTAAAGAGAGAGCCCTCTCTGATTACAGCTAGGCTAGAAGCTGTAATCCAAAGATTGGTTAGTGGTTACCCCGGCCGTATTCCCTTGGGAGTCATAGGGAACAACCTGGGTGTTAACATGACTCATCGTAGGAGGGCCTTAATGAATTCACATCTACGACACAGAACGGAGCAAATGATTTTGGAGGTGAAAATGATCTGATGATACAGGGTTCAGGGTGGCGGTCATAAAAGAATGGAGTGTGAATGTATTGCAGCGGATGAGACACAGGTGAATTCTCTGAGCGACTTCTCTTGAACATACCAGCGACACTTGACAATAGATTGGTAGTATTAACCGCAAAGATGGATGGTGTGACGGACCAATGGTAACATGACCGATGAACGGAATAACCCAACCCGACTTAGACGGAGTGAAAGTGTCATGTTCAAGAGCGACTTGCTAAAAATAAAGTTTCTTCAAGTTTTCTTCCCAATTTTCCCCAGTGATTGCTGACCAGTACCTCTTTATTTTTGTCAAGCTTGAGGAGGATAACATATGCTTGTTCTATAATTCGCCCTTCGGGCGAACCTGTCGCTATGTTTTAACGATCCTAGCGACAGTGAAACTCGTTCTCTTCCATTTGGACAAGTTTGTCGCTATTGGTTTTAACGAGTTTAACGACAATGATAACTCGGTCCTTTTTCACTTTTAGAGAGTTTGAAAAAGAGATGGAAAGGAAACTCCAATCATTCTTTTTCGTCATATAATCCCTTAAGTCTGAAAAATCGTAAAATAATACGAAAGGGATGAATTTTTTATAGCTTTAACGAGCTGAATAAGAAAAGCGCTCGATCTTTTTGTGTAATAATCCCTTAGGTCGAAAAAGATTAAAATATAGAGGAGGGATAACACTTCTGATGACTTTAACGAGCCGGAGAAGCTAATCGCTCGGAAACCTTTTCATATTTTACGAGTCAGTTGAAAAGAGCTTAAAGGAGACTCGTTTGTTGAGGAACGAGTGATGATTTCGGGTAGCAGCTGATTCCAGGTAAGGTTTGGAATTTTCCAATCACGACAGTGTCACAAGGATGGCTAATAGAATCACTCTTCGCAGATGTTCCTCAAAAGGGTAAACAATCAAATGGAGGCGTATGATCGGCTAAAACAGAGTGGAGGTGATGATGAGAACACGACCAAGGCTCAGAAGCTGATGATAATGCATTCACAATGGTTATTTACTGGAGATCGGTCCATTTTTTAATGAGCTTAAACTCTGGGGAAAACATTTTCTCATTACTTATGTTTAATTTTTAACGAGATTGAACTCCGCGAAAAAACTGCTCGTGCCAGTCATATAATAAGGATATCTCATCTCAGATGCCATTTTTTATGGAGCTTGCACCTTTCAAAGCTTTTCCCCAGATCCTTTCTTTATGCAAGTTAGGAAACGTTCAATCCTACGATTTTAAGGGTTTGAGAACCTATAAAATACGAAAATAAATGGTCGCTCTTCGCTTGCATGCAAAAAAGGTTTGCATGCCCCCGGGTATAATGAAAAATTTCCAGGTTACCATATAGAAGTTCCTGCTTTTGCAAGATAGTTTCCATCCACACTGTAGATAGAAACACTTCCTGGCTTAGTCCATATGGACCAAGGTGGTTCTAAATCCCAACCTCCTAACCTTGACGAGGGAATCTTATTCTGGTCTAACTCCATTTTCTTATAAGGACGGGTGTCGGACTAGTCATTTTCCTCCACGGAAACCTACTTTATACCTAGAGTTTCCCTGCCGAAGCAAGCCAGAGTGCATGCCCCCTGGGTTTTAGTCATATCCTCCCAAATTACTCGTGCTCATTAGGTGGATGGACTAAAGATTGATGAGACATTCCTTGCATGAAAAGACCATTTAGGGATGGTATTTAACTATTTGCTATGTGTGATCTGGGGAATGACAGCTGGTCTATGAGCTTGACCACTCTGCCTTCATGCAGAAAACACATTACTCAAAAGAGTGAGGAGACGATGGCTCCCATGCAATAAATATAGTCACGCCCAAGGAGTAGATTATAATCTAGGGGTTCTTGGACTACCATCACGTTCATGTGAACGGTTTTCCTTCTCAAAGTAATGGGCACATTGGGAAGGATCCCTAACGGTCAACTGGTTCCTTTGTCAAAGCCTATCAGATTTCTCATTTCAGGCAGAAGCGATGGCGAACCAAGTTCTTTCCAAGTAGTTGAGGAAAGGATACTCACAGAAGCCCCTTCATATATGATGGTACCAGCCATGACCATTCTGTAAGCTTGTACAATGATTCAGAATGGTACACTAGCCGGTAAACAGGGTCTGCCTAGTAGATTTCAATCGAAGGAAACAACTAGGTTGCTTGGAGGTGGGACCGAATAGATGGCCGGATACGACTCCGATGAACTTCCTTCCTGCGGTAAAGGAACGGGTAGACTGCCCCCAACTTCATCGAAGTCTGTGTTTAGGAAAAGAATTTGAATGGTGTCATTCTCTTTCTCTTCAGTGACTGTATCGTCTGAAGATAGACCTTCTGAAGGCAAGATCGGTTCAGTTGCCGCCTCAACCTTTTGACTTTTGTCTGGTATGGATTAAGAGAGTTTATCTTCAACGATAGATGCTTCGACCGACCACAATGGCGTGTCAGTCGGATTTTCAACTAGTGATGGACTCGACAATAGTTTCTTATATCCAGGAGGGAACCGTAGCGGTGAAGCAGAACGGTCATCCAAAACTCTTTTAGCTTCGTCTAGGAAGGGACAACTGTGGACGGCGTGATCGCCTTCACACAATTTACAAGGAAATTTGTGATTCCTTTTCTGTCTGGATACTTTACTTTCACTAGTTGACGATGTACTCCCAACATGATCATCAGAGGTTGACGACACCGGATTGTGCAAACGAGGAGACCAGTCCCTTAAGATCCGAGGGATGCAAGGACAATCTCGATGATAGTGGTATCCTTTGCAAATGACACATGGAGATTTCGGTTTAGACAGTGCAGTGTGAGGATTTTCGCTAGATGATGCATGGTTGCCCCCTTTCACTTTTGGCTCTTTCTTCTTCTTTTCCTTTTTCTCTTTCCACTTCTTCTTCTTCTCAGTTACTTGATATTTAGCTTTACCAGCTTCATCAAGCGAAGAGGAAGGAGGAGAGGGAGAAACAGACGAAGTAAAAAGTTGGGGGGTAACTCTAGTATCATCTAGTTGCTGACTTGATTGTTCAGGAATTACTATATTCTGAACAACAGAGGTAGAGAAGAGCCATATGGGCAAGCCAATCGTCAACCCTAGAAGTCACAATGTGGCCATATGGGGTGCACCAACATCTCCCTAAGAGGAGAAAGGACTAGGATTTCCTCCAAGGGGAAATCCTTGGTTGGTAGACTCCATTTTCTCAACCTAAAGACCAACAAGGGAACTTGTGATGTTATTCCGATTAAAATAAATTTTAGATGCTTTGACACAACTTGTTTTTTCAATTTTTAAGAGTCGATAAAGAACAAAAGATGACTCTAGTCGCATTCGATTTTTAATGAGCCTGAAGTGGCAAGTGCTCAGATGGACCTTTTCCTTTAAGGTGTCTGAAAAGGAACGAAAGAGACTGCTCTGGAAATCTAGACAGGGGGATTACCAAACCAATTGCAAAATTGCAGAATACTTTTTACAGTACGACAGCCAATCTTCCCAAATGTTGTGTTCAGTGCATTGCGATTGATAGGGTGGCAGACACGGCTTCCTAAGTATAAAGGATATAGCGTATTGTGGTCTCCCAATATATACTCGACGGTGTGTGGGAGCACAAGTCCGTACTAGCACTTGTCGTCTCAAAGAGGAGGAATCACCCAACCAATAGTGAAAGCGATAGTTACCAGGCTTTACGACGCCAGAATACGTCTCTAGCCTAGACTTCTAGATGTTATGCGTTAGGTTCCAAAGCGTTTTTAGATTCATTAAGTTTATTTTATAGTTGATCTTGTTTAAAAATTTCCCTTTCAGGTTCACCATGTGATGTGTATATACAATTCCTAAAATGCAGTCTAAGATGATAAACAATCGTTTAATCTTCTTATGCAATGAAAATCCTAGCTACTAAGGAAAGAGAACTAAGGGTCTTTCAACAAAGAGCACATAGGACACACTAAATGCACTGTCCTAAATCAAACCAAGTAGTCTAAATGCAAATGCACATGCATGTATTTGTTTTTAGCCTTCTTAATGTTTGAATGATAAGAAGAAAGCTAAGTGCAAATCTGAACTATCTTTTCAAAGCGACAATACTAACAAATTTCTTTTCAAAACGAAGTGAAGATAAGGACGACACTTTGAATTTTGAAATGAAAATTGTTTTCGACACTTTAAAAAATACTAATTCAAATCACATACAAGAGTAATAGTATAATCGACTATCAAGAACAACGGGATTCTCTTCTACGACTGAAAACAACACTTGCGACACTTTCAGATCCAAAAACGACAGTCTGATTACGCTACTTCTTTGTAAAAGAGAACTGAAAATGGCACATAATACATAAAAACACTTATAGTTCTTTGCACAATGGAGGTGGAATTATGGAAGAGTATGGGGTTTCCACAGAGATATACTGACCATAGACAGCAAAACTCTTGAATAGAGCTGAAAAGAGTGAAAAAAAAAACCAAAGTATGAAGGTAAAATTAACCTTCCCTGACCATCGCACCCGTCACACAGGGAATCCAGTATGTATCTCACCTACTGCACACGGGAGGTGCGATGCATACAGACTACCTTGAAGAGAGGGTGCGATGGTACCAGTGCGAGACTTTTATCTAGTCTTTGCTCACAATTTGCAATTCAGTTCAGGGATTTAGGCCGAGTAAGTGATATTCAGTAAATATAAATCACAGGGGTTGATCTAAGGAGGTTACTAGAACCACCACTTAGGGCAATTAGAGTGTTTGTAGATCGATTGTTCAATTTATAAACAAAACCTGGAGATAGACTGAAGCAGCGTTGATCTACTTTTCACTTGCATAGAAAATGCAGTTCGAAGGCTAGTTGGCTTGACTTCAGGCTCCATCTGTAAGTTTATAAAACAAACAAAAATAGACTAGAAAACAATCTATTCGCTCCCCAGTGGAGTCGCCATTTTGTTACCGGGAATAGTGTCCACTCGGAGCTGCTATTCCCACTAAGACTAGTAGCTATCTTAGAAACAAACAAGTTAAAACTACTTTCACTTTCCTTTATGAAAAATAGATAAGAGCAGAACAAAGGACACCAACCTTAGTCTTGCGCTTGGTTCCTTGCCTGGTTCCTCTCCTTCCTAATAGGTCTTTGCCGCTTTTTCTTCGTTCGCCCAGCTTCAAAGAGCACCTGTGGAATCAAAGCAGCATAATACTATCGAAGAACAGAGGTCTATATTCATAAACAACACAGGACCAGAAATGTACTAACCACACAAATGCATATACAATCAAACATACAAGAATGTCGAGGAAAACTTGAATAGCTTTATTAATATCAAGAATAGCAAGAGGATTACAACCAATTGTTCTGACCCAACATCATCCTGCAGGGATCCATATATAGATGATTGTAGGGGGCGAGTCAGCTTCTAGGATTTTTATTAGTGTCCTCTCTCTGATAGTTCTTGATTCCACTTGGAGATTGATGATCTATTACTCATCCCTGGGCGAAATCAAAGAGGAAAGTGTCAGAGGGGAAGTTTTTGGAAGATTCTATGATCCTCCACCTCGCAAATTATCTCTTCCATTTGTCCATTCTCGCCCATCGCACCCTACAGAGGGCCATCTAGTATGCATCGCACCCTTTACACTGGGAAGGTGATATGCATCGCACCCTCTGCACTGGGCATTCTGTATGGTCTAATTTTGACCAGTTCTAAGCAGTTTTTTTGTGGAGAACTTCTGGGAGATGATGTAATCAGCTGACCTTGTTCCTTTAGGTAGTGAAGCAACACTTTTAGGGACTTAGGAGCCCTCAGTTTGTGGACATTTATGATTGGGATTGCAGTGCCCAAAAATGTCTATAACAGGGGAGAGGACTGATCCAAGTGGATATTGGTGGCCACTTGCCTATTCCACCTAGATCTCCATTCGATTTCATCAGTTTCCTTTATTATAGCAACATTTATTATTTTTAGCAGTTTTTCGTGTCTTGAACTTCTAAACTTCTTTTGACCCCCTATATGGTGTTCTTTTAGATTCATAGAAGGCTTGTAGAAAATCTTGTAGTACTTGAATATATATTTCTAACGAGGTATTTTACACACTAAATAGAAATCATAGGACCAAATTACAACCTCGGGAAGGTGGCTGCCCGAATAACCCCAACAAGGCCCACAAACTCTTGGTGTCCCATCTCCTAGCGTTAGGTTTTTGGTTGTTTAGGGTTTCGCCATGTTGTTCAATGATAAAAATGTCCTTCAGCTTCATTTTCACATAGTTCATAGGCATGTAACTGTCACATCTCTTCTCAGAGATAAGCTACCATCGCACGAGCTAGTTTGTTTCCATTTTTCTTGTAAGCATCTTTCAATTCTTTGATATTAATGAAATGAAATTTTATTTATGTTGAATCTTTGTGTTTATATTTATATCTGTATTTTATTATTTTCCTGCATAATTATGGATCAATAGGTATATTTTCTAGGCTTGAATCTAGAAGGTCATGTGGATATCCCTGCACATTGGTAAAATTGCAAGGAGCTAAAATATCCATAATGGGTTGATTAACAATATCAAGGAAGAGTAAGTAGATATCAGGGAGGGCTTCCATTCCGAGAAACATGAGCTATATACTAGAAGCAACCAAATTGAGATGAACTTTGAGATCCCTTTCAGGGTTAGGAGTGGGTTTAATTAAGGTACCATGATACCTTCTAGTATAGGCCCTTGTTAATTGATGAATAAGTGGAGTAACCACCCAAACAAGAAAATAACCCAAATGTGTAGGTGTGGATAGAAACCAGAGGATGTTGTGATGATGAAGACAAGAATATTATGGATGAGAAGAAGTAGGTTAAATCTCCAATATGTGGTATTATTGGATTAAGGAATGTTGAAATATGATAAAAGAAAAGATGTCGTGAGAACTAGGGACAAAACAATCTATACTTGAAAACGGTGCCAAAATGTTTGTCGCTCAAATTGTACAAGCAAAATGTGACAATAATTAGGTTTATTGGGTGTGGAGCATGATTATCTTTTTTATTCAAAGTTATCGCCACATTGGACCCCAATTCGTAATGGGGCGGCAGCGCCCCGAAGCTAAAAATAGATGTAAAATTGCCTTGTCAAACGTTGTAATTTTGTAGTCAATCTAGATCGTTCATTAGGCAGAAATCTGACAGTAGAAGTTATGTTTAATTTAGGGTTTTTTTCCCTAGAAGGAAACCCCTCGCTATATATGATGGAACTGTATTGTAGCTAAGTTGATGTGTATTATGAGTGAGAAAGAGAGAGGATATTGTGTGAGAGCGAAGAGGGAATTACAGTGGATCTCCTATAGGTTGTATCTCTTCATTTTATTGGATAATAGAAAAGGAAGGACTAGTTGTTTCTCCGTCGACACAGCCAAAATTAGGTGAACCACACTACTGCAGGCTATGGGGGGTAGTCCCTATGAAATGTGAAGATGGAAAGACTCGTAGGAAATCGACAAGTCCGGGAGACACAACTGAATGGCCTAGCAACTTGGTCAATTTCACAATTTTGGAGATTAGATTAGATTATCTTGAAAGACTAGTGCCTTAATGGATTTAAAATACTTGCTTTACGTTAATTATATAGGAAGCCACCGGATGAACAATTGTTACCTTAGGACGTTTCACTATCCTATATGAAATGTAACACCAAAGAAACTAAGTGAAATGCACGATCTTGGTTTATTTTAGATTAGATGCCTAACTAGGTGAATCCTTTCCCTTAGATATTTTGAAACTAGTCTTTAGGGTAGGTTGTGGAGAGAAGCCTAGGGAAAGATACCAATCGCTATATTAATGATACCTCTCTTAGAAATCTAACCACCCAATGCCTCCAGCGTTGCAGAGATTGTGGCTCTGCCGACTACAAGGTCACCATGTTAACCACTAAAGATGTTCTAGACTTTGCAAGCTACATGAGTAAGGTGGTCCTAAGAGTTTTTCAACCAAGCTTATGCTTGGAGGTAAATTAATTAAATGAAAGGCTAATCCTAGGATGCAAATGCAAGATGAGAGATTACTTTTAGTGAGATTTGTTAAATGTCTTAAGCACTTAGAGACAAATTAGAATGATATTTAATGCAATACTTAATCAATGCATAATGAAAATATTCACTAAAATAAAAGTGCTCAATGAAACAAGATAGAACGTGCCAAAATGTTGTCAAAATGAAGATACACAATTTCTCATGAAATAACCATAAAT
This sequence comes from Pinus taeda, assembly GCA_000404065.3. Taxonomy (NCBI): domain Eukaryota; kingdom Viridiplantae; phylum Streptophyta; class Pinopsida; order Pinales; family Pinaceae; genus Pinus; species Pinus taeda. The sequence goes on along the minus strand of APFE031311286.1, from coordinate 8,807 downwards.
ACGATGCTTCTCTCAACAATGCTAGAATGCCAATCAACAATAGAGTGCAAGTGTGCCAGTTTGATACACAAGATAGAGAGCTTAAACACAATTAGCAATTTTTGGATTACCACAAGAATACTCTTATTAGGACTAAGATTTTTAATTGACTTAATTAGCAAGAATGTAAACTTAGATATGAAGCTCGCTTGCAATACACAATCTTAGTTACACTTGTCACAAAAGAAAGGCTTCCACAAGAAATGCTTATTCCATATGACCAGAAGAAACAAATGTAACCAATTACTTAATTGTTCACTTAATGTGATATTAATGACAATTAAATATAATTCCTTAGAACCAATGTGACAATGATGCTAGCTATCAATGAGAGAAATAGAGTATTAATCCACAATATGTTCTTTAGAGCAATCTAGCCAGCACATATGCCAATTATATTCTTGAAGCAAGAATGCAAAGTATTGATGCAAGAAATGACAAGACACTAATGAAACCATGACCAAATTATAAGCCCAAATCACTTCAACAATGAATGGCCATGAATTATATTTATTCCTTATATACTTTTAGAGCCTTCAATGCAATTTATTGTTGCCACGACCTTGTTTTGAGAAGTCTGCAAATTTATATCCGACCTTGAAATTATTATATCATCCCTTAGAAAATGACGCAAGATGTCAATAATGAGCTAGAAAATTGAATCAAGAGACCTTCAAATGACTGTCAATTAGTTTTTTGACCACTTATGATCTATATATCATACTTTTAACATGCATATCAGACCTTAAAATAGCATATATCAGACCTATATTAACTCATAAAATCAGAGATTCAATCCACCAAAGAGCCAACAAGGTGCCAAACAATTAATGTCAAATGAGCTCCAATGATTAGTTAATGAACTTAAGTGATTACTTAATGATATTTTGTCACTTTTGATGATTTTTATTAGTGTTATAGGACTCAATATATGGTTGTAGCAAATTAGAGAAGATAATGAGGGATAAAGAAGCAAACCAAGAGGCCTAAGGGCCTAGCTAAAGGTTAGAAGGCTTGGAGATGATTCCTACTTCCTACAACCCCAATGTTAGTAAGAATCTCTGCAACACAAGATGTTAGTCCACTAAAACAATGCCAAAATCAAAGATGATTGAATATAGGGCAAGGGCAAGGCTACAAGGTTAAGAATACCCCAACACTAAGGATAGAAGAGGAAAAGGATGAGGCTACAAGGCCAAAGAAGGGCAACGATGGAGGCAACAAGGGAAAAAAGGCATAGGGTGAGGGAAACAACACCCACAAATGCCTACTCTAAGGAGAAATATCCCTTTAGAGTTGACGTTAAGCCTTAGAAGGATGACGCAAGGCAAGGGAAATCCCCTTGAGGGGTAGTCGCTAAGGGGAAAGCCCCTTTAGGATCTACGACAAGGGAACCAAGGGAGGTTGAGAGGGATAAAGGCCTTCTAGAGGCCACGTAAAAGGTATAGGAGGAGGTTCAAGCGCCTTAAAAGGCATCCCAAGGCTGCAACTAGGCACAAGGAGGGGGGCCAAGGGCCTAGGAAGGGGACATTGCGCCCCTGGAGGGAAAAGAAGGGCAGCTGTAAGGGAAATAAAGGGGGGGCGAAGGTAAGGGAGGCCTTTTGGGGTTGACGACAAGGAAAAATGAGGAGATGACTAGGCATTAGAGACCTCTAAATTTTTCCAAAACCCTGAAATTACAAAAAAAATGCAAATAATCACTTCCATAAGGCTTCAAAATGTTGGACGACTTCCCTCTTCAACTGGACACTGAGCTTTTGGAAGCTGGGGAGGCTAGATCTTATCCTCAAGGGAGGAGATTAGCCTTCCTTACTTAGACGTATAACCCATAAATAATTTGGTGCTTCAAACCGTTCAAATATCACTTACAGAAAATAATAAAAGAATTCCAAACCCCAAATATATACAAAATATTCAAAACCCCAAGTGTTGCAAAATAACAAGGGTTAGAAAAATAATTTACAAATGTACAATATTTACAAAATAAAAATACAAAATCTCATTAGCAAATCAATTCTTTTTAGTCCAAGATCAATTAATATTTTGGAAACATACTTTAATTTAATTGTAATGGATGAATGTCCGTCTAGGGTAGCTCAAGTGGCGATGGTCGTGGAATGAAGTCTCACCGAACCACATATCTTGGGTTTGAATCTTGTGCTACCCCACCCCACCCCCCCTTAGTGGGGTGAAAAATGGACATGTAAAACTCGAAAATCTGAGAGTCCTACCGAGCTTACAAAAAAATAAAAATTATTGGATGAATAATTTTGAAACATATATCGACTAAAACCCTTCTGCAAAATTATTTACCAAAACGAAAGCTAGCCCAAACAAGGTCAAATCTTCCCCATAGTCTGTGAACTTGGAGCCCAAGGGTTAGCATACATGTAAATCTGTATAATTTCTCAGGATAAAACTATTGATCATAGAGTGAATTAGATCATCAAACACTACAAGGAGAATACCTTTTAGTGGAAGTTATAACAGAGGTTTTTAGTGTTATAAAATTGGCAAAATTTGTAAAAAAAATCATTCGCTAAAACATATGTTTGTGATAGAAGATGTTTTAGCAAATATTATAACGAAACTTCATCACAACTGTAAAAATATGGACGGTCAGAGTTTTTAGTGGATGTTTTTATTTTTGGTGTGCTTCATGGAACAAGTAGCATCGGTGCACTACATATATACATGCACCAGACTGCATACATAACTAAAACCACTAAGGCATTGAATCCAAAGAACATAGATGCATAATATATACAACACTGGTGCTAACACATTAAAAAATCCTCGAGGCGTTCGTGTAAGGAAATACACCGGGGCACGCAAAAAATTATTGTTGTCTTGGTGCTTTTGTTTGAACTTGTAGTGCCAATGCGTATAGTTTGTATAAATGCATTGATGCGTTCGTTATATAAAAGGACCAGTGTTATTACTTTTCATAATGCATTGGGGCTAGAAATAATATTTTGTAGGACTAGGGTGTTAGTTCTATGAAAGCACTGGTTTATTAAGAATTACAATGCATCGAGGCATTAATTACAAACAATATTGGTGCTTGAAGAAATAAAGGCCCCGGTGTTGTCGTTTTCCAAAAAGCCACTGCTCTTGCAAAATGATGTCATCATGGTGCTTTTATATAACATAACGAACCAGTGTGTTTTTTTGTTATGGATGCACCAATTTTTTGTATAAAAATTTCTCTTTTTTTGGATGTGCCGCACCTGTGACATTACAATTATTGTAATCTTTTTAATCCGTTATTCATTGAAAAAATAGCATATATCTTATAACAATATTCATATAAATTAAAATTTGATTAGTGCATTTGTATATGATGTTTGGATTAATTTATTATATTATCATATTTTGCATCTCTTCATTATAATATTTAATCAGTGGTGTAACATTTCACAGCGACATTGGATAACACAATAGAATCAATTAAAATATATTTTACTATATAGCAATAAGAGACTCTTTATCATACAAAATGGGATTGTTATAAATAACCCCTTGTCTTTCAATTGGGACACTATGTCCATTACATTAAACAAAATGTCTGATTTTCACAGACAATTATTTCAAAAAATACAACATATTACATTCATATCCAAATAGATCATCATTCTTCACTGGAACTGTTGTAAGTGCTTGAGTTAATTCCATGGCGTGGGTTATTGGGAGGAATGTTTTGTTGATTGCATAAAGTGTTTTTGTCTTCTTGATCATGTTCCATCTGCAAACATAAAATTAAAGTGTAATGAGTGTATCTACATTGGTGAGAATAATGAAACTTGGAATAAATAATATACGTCAATGTAAATCGAATAGCAATGTACCAACGCAAGAAGTGACTCATAAACTGTGCACATGGTTTCAAAACCAAGTCTCATGCCTTGTTGCAACAAGTCTTCTGTTGGCGTAATTCCATACTTTATTTCCTACATGTTTTAAACCCCATTATAAATCAGAGATTTAATATAAAGGATTTTTTTGTTCTATTAATTATAAAATGGGAGAAGTAAAACAACATAGGTACTTATAAATTCCACAATTAATTTTTGATATGCCAACATATACTCATAACCTTATTCAACCGAGTGTCAATCAATTATTTTGATGGCTCTTCTTTTTGTATGTTAGCACCTATTTGAAGACATTCAACAATAATTGTTGTAAAGCAACTTAAAATATACAAGGTTTTTATAAAAATTGTAAAACAATTTAATAGTAAAATTTAAAAATTTTGTTGTCCAGGGTTTTCGGTGAATCACCTACCTTTCAAATTCTGATTTTTCCACAGTTTCAAAATATTTTGCTGCTCCATAGTGCTCCTAGTATGTCTCTCTTGTAGATGATCTCTCTTTTAATTAAACCCTAACATAAATTGTAAATTTTTTTATCAGTAAATAAACAATAAAATTTACAATTTTTGGTATGCACGATTTTGAATGAATCACCATACCTTCCAACTTCTAATTTTCTTAATAGAATTGTTGCTCCAAAGTATTATATTGCTGCACAGTGCTCCTGGTATGTCTCTTTTGTAAATCATTCCCTTTAAATTTTGGAAAAAAATAATGAAATAGTGAATAACTTTTTACTATTTAAACTTTATGAAATTAGATTTTGAAAAACCAATTGCCACTCATTTTTTAATTTTAAAAAAAAAAAATGCATTTTTTTTTTTAATTTATCTGAACATCGGTGCATTCGATAGTGAAGTGCACCAATGCATTTATAAGAAAAGTGCACCGACATTGCCAGGGCGCCAAATTTTTTCAACACACCACTTGATACAATTCTTTCTTTCTTTTTTCGAAATCCCAGAATGGTGCAATTAAGTTTTTTAATGCAATGATACATTTTGTATTTAAATAACAGAATTTTTACGGAATGTCGAAAACCCTTGTAGGTATTATTTAAATGCCCCAGTGCTGGTATTATTTAAACACATTGATGCACTTTCTTCTGATAAGAGCATCGATTCGGTTTAAAAACTATCTGAAATTTTATTTTCATATAACATGGCATATTAATCTCAAATTATCTTTTAGGATGCACCCACATGAATTGTAGTAGTTCATAGTATACATTTTCCGCTCAAAGTCGCCTTATTCTTGAAAAATAGTTTGAAAACTATATTGAAATTCAAATTGTGGTTATATGGCTCTTGAGATTAATTTTAGATATACACACACATACAAAATCTGATTTTTCTCAAATGCAGGGACAAAATCTCAATAATATCAAATGGTCAATTCTTCAAGTTCCAGCTCGTTCCATATTGTTGATCAAATTCCTTAATGGCGTTCTCCCTTTCCATCCCCAGTAAGTTCATATTTTACTATATTTCAATTATCTATTTATTTTTTAATCCATGTCAATTTAAATAAAAATGTAACTAAATTTGTAGGATCCTGATTCATAATCAAGTTCAGATGCAGAAAATATTCCTCCATTTCAAAAACGTCAGGAGCATCATATTGCAAGCAATTGGTAGATGAAAATGGACAACCTCTTCACCCTGCCAATTGGAACATGGTATCTTCTAGTTGCAATCATAGATCAATGATGGTAATAATTGTTTGGTATAATGTAATTTCAACAAGCCATTTGCATTGACGTGTTTACTAATATCATTGATATTGTACTAATGGCATTCAACATTTTTTGAAATTAGGATTCTAGTGATGATGAGCGAGCTACCTACCATCTTCCGGTGCACCCCACTACAATGTCAACTCAAGAGAAGGTTGGATTAAGAGCAAGACTCAAAGAGGAAGCATAAAAGAATGGTTGGACAAAACACCTATTTAATTCCAACTACGTCTAGATTCACCAATTACGAAAGACTACAATAATAGTGGTTCCTCATCACAAGTTAGCAATGGAGGCAATCAAATAAAGTTTGGTATGGATGATTACTTATCACTTATGACTACCATGGACGAAATGTTGTTAGATGCATTTGAAAATGATCAGCTAGGGGATGATGCTCATATCAATGATACCTTATTTGAAAGCCTAAAATCTACTTCCACCACCCCTCTCTTTGGGCATGCCATCAAATCAAAGTCTACTCAATTGTGAAAAACGATGTTGTTGTACAACTTGAAAGAAAAGTTTGGCATGTCGAATGCATGTTTCTCGACAATATTGAGGTAATTCACCCACATGATCGATCAAGTCCCTTATATTTTGAAAAATCTTGTCACACAATCAATGTCATTAAAAATGGTTGATTTTACGAACATTATATAATGACATTGTACAATTATATTCCCCACCAACTGCGGGTTATTCAAAGATAAGGTTCTTCCAAGTGATAATATCTTTCCAAGTAGTTGCGAAGAGGCAAAGTAGTTGTTCAAAATGTTGGGTGTTGAGTACATATCATATCATGCATGTCTGAATGATTATATTCTATATAGAGGAGAATATGCAGACAAAGAGATATGTCTGAAATATGGGCATGACATGTACCATAATTAAAAAAAAAAAAATGAGTAAACCATATGGTCCTCCTCGTAAGATATTGAAGCACATGCCTATAAGCCCAAGGATTCAAAGGCTCTTTCCTTGTAAAGAATTAGCTACGCTGTAGGGATGACATGCCTCACACAAAAGTGAGTCATGAGTTATGTGAATCCCAACAAATTTAATAGTCATGAAGCATATAGAGGATAAATGCCCTCAAAAATTCAAGGATGAAGTATGAAGTCTATGAATCAACATAGACATGGATGTCGTTAACCCATATTCCCTCCAAAACATGACCTATTATGTTTGACTTGTAGTAGTGATTAATTAAAATACCCCCCCCATGGTTTTCTGTGAAGAATGAACATCTTATTTTTGCTCTCGTAGTCCCTGGTAGAAGAAAAGTGAAGAATATATATGTCTACTTACAACCATTGGTAGATGAATTGAAGGAATTATGGGAAGGGATACATGTGTACGATGTATCAAGACCCATCACAACAGAAAGGAGTTTTAAGTTGTATGGCATATGTGCTTACACCATACATGATTATTTCAGCTTAGGAGTTTGCTCTCGTAAATTATATTTGTATTGATTTGTTTATATATGTAACAATATTGTTTTGTATATATTTAACTTAATTCATTGCAATTGTTTTGATCTTCATGGTTGCTAATGTGTCGGCTTGTATACAATAATTTCTCAGGTCTTGTAACAAATGGGTATCATGGATGTAAATGTTGTGAACCTTCTTTGAAGGCTAGGTGGTTTGACCACTTACGAAAGCCAGTGTATGATTTCTCCAGGGTATTTCTCCCAAAAGAAAACCCTTACAAAAGAGCAACATCGGCTTTCAATGGTAAACCAAAGAGAACCCAAAGGCCTACAATAATGACACTAGCTTAATGGCTTAGAGCATATGAGAGACAGAAAGAGAAGGAGTTTGAAGAAATGTCTGATTCAAATGGGAAGCCTATGTTCGATGATCCATAATTCTTCGACACCTATGTTGAGAAATTTCCAATTGGGATGAAAATGAAATTTGTCTTTTATATGCTCCCATGTTGGGAGCATCTTAAGATTGCCCGTTTACTAGATCCCATTCATATATTTAAAATTATTTCATCTTCTTTATGGAGACACATATCATTGAAAGAAAGTGACACATTGGTTGTTAGGAGAGATCTTTGTAGAATTGAGGCTTCTGTGATCCATCAAAGTTATAAGAAGAGCTTCGGCGAAAATCACATATAGAAAGACCTTTGTCGACGCGTTTCGAACCAACTAGTGTGGTTCATCGTCAGGACAAGTTGAAGACATAGATCCAGCTTAACATGTTAAATAGTTTGAGCAGAGACTCCAGCGGCTAACTCTGAATAACGACTAATTTTGACTATAGGACCTAGGTCAAAATTATTGTTGAAATTTGGTACCGGAGGACAGGTGGTTCCCTTAGGCTTTGATCTTTGGCCTAGGGAAAAGTGTCCAAAATATTTTAATTTTTCTCCTAAAGTGACATTATAATTTTTATAAAATTAAAATCTAATTTAAAAGTGACTTTAAGTGATAAAGTTACTAAGTCTAATTTTAAAGTGACTTTTATAAAGTCAATGAAAAATTAGAAAGGAAAAGTGACTTTGGAATAAATGACTAAGTGGGTCTTTATTAAAGTGGGGTGAATTAAAAAATAGAAAGTGAGATTTAAATGTGCATTTAATCTCAGCCATTGATCTAAATCTATTTCAGCCATTGGATTTAGAGATCACCCAAAAGTCACTTGGAGTTATATTAAAGAAGGAAAAGGAAGAAAAGATCATTCATTCTTTCATGAGCAGATTGAAAGAAGGAGAGCAAGAGAGCAAGGGAGATTTCTGGACAGTGAGCTGTGGAGTATCAGCAGTGAAGTAACAACAGCGAAGTTTCAGCAGGGCAGTTTTTCAGCTAGGCTGAGATAAGTTGTAAAAGTTTGCTTGGTGATTTTTGCTGAATATTTCTCTTACTGTAAAAAGACATTTTTCAGAAATAAAGAAGAGCTCTCAAACTGGTTTTCCAAATTGTAGGGGGTTTTTCCAGGGTCACGTTGACCAAAAATATCAGTGTTTAATGTGTTTTAATGGCTGTTTATTACTGCTGATTTTTATTTCTGCAATTTCCAGCATTCTGTAAATTTTCCAGAATTTGTGTTTTCAGCAAAATTTATTTTTTCCAGCTTGTTGAATGTATGGTTATGGGAAAGGGCATTTAACTACATGGGAGAAAAAAGGAGAAACTGAAA
>APFE031311272.1:0-11334 GCA_000404065.3 Pinus taeda | reverse complement strand
TTCCTTAAAGGGGCAACTCAAGATGTTAGATACACATCCTATGAAGATAGTAGAATTAACTACAACAAAGAGGGAAAGTGAAGATTTAAAGCTAAATTGACATGATGCCCTTACAAAGAATAGAGAATTTCAAGATCATATCATGCTACTAGAAGCCCAATTGCAAGGGATGAAGGAGAAAATAAATGAAAACATGCAACAATAATAAGCTCGAGACATCCTAATAGGTCAGGTAGAATCATTGACTATATCTAATGATGCAAGATAGCTACAAGCTTTGATCATATCTCGTGATGTAGATTTAAGTGATAGGAATTAGAAGGGGTTAAGATGGGACTATTTCGAGCCCAGGAACATGGCGAGAAGATTGAAGTTCAACTAAATGTTTTAAGAAGGAAGTGTCCCAGTAAGTTAGATTTCAAAGTGGGTAGATGAACTATTTGGGAGAAAATTGTGAAGCTAATATGAAAGTAGTAGTGACGATTGGATCTCATCTAGGAAAAGATAAAAATGATCAGGATGGTCTGCAAAGAAATGAACACATGATTCAAGGGCACTCTCGAAGAGGCTCTTGAAAAAGTGGAGAAAACAATAAAATATCTAAAACAGACGACAGAAGAAGAAGTTGAGGGAGAAAAGTTGAAAGAACTCATTTAGTGAGAAAATCTAATCAGATGATTACAAAATAGAGATTAATAACATTGGTGGAGAAGAATTCATAAGATATGGCAAATGGAGTGCAGGAATTAAAGGATAAATGAGAAGTGCTTTATGATAAAAACAAATTCCTTATCATTTTGATGGACATGGTGATGTGTACACTTAAGAAGCTCTCATGAATAGCCTCAATGCTATCAAATAAGATCAAAAAGGACTTGGAGAGGAATACAATCCATTACAAGGCAAGGATATTGTCAACTTATATGAATATCCATTCAAACTCATGTTCATGTTGAGACGTATTTTCAAAGAAATGGAAAAGGTGGACTATGAGCCAATTAAAACTATAGATGAGCTCATTTTGGAGGCATGTACATGTGAGTTTTCCATGGGAAATTAATGGAAGAACATGTTTTGATTCTACAAGTTGGATATCAAAAAGGAATTCCTGTCACTATCATTCAGGGCTCCAATGGAAGTAGGCTCTAGTTTGATACCACTAGTGTGGGCACTGGCAGCTTTGGCACCATGATGCGGGAGCATCTAGAACATCTTCATTTGTAAATATGGAATAAAATGGGAATAGAATTTCTATTCTTTTTTTAGTTAAAATTAGGATAAAAAAATAGGGAATAAAGATTCCAGCTTTAAATGATTGTGTAAAAGGGAAAAAGCCTGTTTTTTTTCCTAGGAGATGAGGAGAAGATCTATTTGTACATATCAATTATTATTTTAAATAAAGGGGCAGCTGAGCTCTCAAGATCAGAGAGAGGGCGATGCCAAAGTATTGTGAAAAAAAATCCCTCTCGGTGTTCTTTGAAACTCGATGAGATTGATGATGTCTTGTTAATATTGTTAATATGAATGTGCATATTCAATAGGTTAGGACTGTGTATTGAGCGAATGGTTATCTGTTCATTTTTTGAAGCACCTTTCTGTTATGTTTGAAAGCATTACTTCCATGCAAGCGCCGCTAGTTAAATAGGAGATAGTTGTGAATCTTTATACATTTAATATGTGTGATAACAAGATATAATTAATTGTGTATGGGTATTCTTTGCTAGAGGTTTAGCATCGTGATGGATTGTTTGTATGGACAACACATTTTTAACTGATTGTTGTGGAATCAATTTCTGTTTGTATAAATCAGCCACTTCATTCACCTTCATAGCCTAACTACCAGTGGAAATAAACGTTTGTTCAGCAAGGGGAAAGGCAGCGTAAGGTGTGGTGCTGTTGAACTCACGATTGGTGGCATCGAAAGAGTATGTTGTTGTTTATAGTAGCCTGTCTGTCGGTGGACGCATTTGTTTTCCTTTGACATAACATATCTACACGGTCCTTCGCATAGACAAAGCTTATATGTTACAAGTGTGGTGTTCACTGGTTATTTGTCCGCCTGAGAAGCGGGCAAACTCCTGAGTAATAACATCTGGTTAGTTTTGGAATTGCTGCCTGTTTGTAATACATTACTCTTCATTGACAGATTGCCATGCGTATCTATTACCCTATTGCTGGCCGATTACTGAGTTTGCAAGCATAAAAAAAAGAGCGTTTCGTTCTTTACCTTATGGTTTCCTTGCTGTCCGTTGACATATCTAGCTGTATGTTAAAGTAACTTCGGCGATAGTGTACTAGGAAGACAGAAGATAAGGAGCACTGCGTGGTTTTCCTTTGTGGATCTTATTGTGGCACATTTTGGTGTCTTTTGATTGTAAAGAGAACTCCAATTCTAATAATCATATGAGATGTTTATGAATGAAAGCTTGAGAGTTTAGATGGAAGTATGATTGGAAGTTTGGGATGAAGTATACAGATGTGTATAAAAAAATGATTTCATAATCATTGTCAATTGTAGCCAGGTACTTACCAAAAGATGGATGAAATTGTCATGTGTTGAGAAACTGTTTGAGATGAATTTGTATTGCAGGGTTAACCTTGCATGAGATGGAGATCCTGGATATTGCAGGCTTGGCTTGCATCAGATGATAGGTATTGCAGGCCAGCCCTGCATCAAGTGGTATTAGAGTGGGAACAGCTTTCTTTGAAGGTTCAAGTGCTTTTTTTTTAAAGTTAATTGCATGTGATGATTTTTGGACTGATGAATATTTATTTACAGGAATAGTGAAGAAATCTCAGCGGAAAGAAGGAGAAGTGAATGTGGCAGAACCAAAAAATTCAACAAAGGTTGAATAAAGTTGCAGATGAGAGAAGCCTACAAGAGCAGTAGAGGATGCTCAAAAGGTTCCAGCAAAGAACCAATGATTACTAAAAGACCAAATCCGGAGGGAAGGATTGGTGAGGTAAGTGGCAGCAAAAAGAGTTTCTTGTGGCAGAGGCTTCATGCAACTCATAGGGGAGCAACTCATGGCGAAGGAGATGACTACTAAAAGTCATAAAGGAGAAAGCAGAGGTTCAAAAAGAGGCCACATAAGAAAGGAGGAGAAATATGCCAAGGCGAATGGCAGAAGACAACAGTTGACTGAGGAAGAGTATGAGAAAGAGAAAGCTGAGATAGCAGTTCATCTTGAGCTATTGATGGAGTTGTTGCAAGAAAATGTGAGAGACTAGAGACATGGTTTACTGATGAGGAAGAGAGTGAAGTAGCAGAGGCTACAGTAGAAAAGAGATTTACACATGCAGTTAATAGAAAAGAAGATTATTGATGATTTCTTGAATTATTGGGCAAATCCAGATCAGCTGGATAATATAAAACAATGTATTTTTGTAGCTGACAATTGTAATGTGATTACAGGTTTTACTGAGGAGGATGTGCAATCTTATGAAATTATTACAGCATAAGAGGAAGTTCTTGTGGAAGTGAATCCGTCTGAAGCACAGATAAAGGAAGTAACAGTTGACACTGAAAGTTTATGTATGAATGCAGGTGATGATAATATGCTTCAGCGATGCTACAGAGAAATTGCATTGTTAGAATACTGGTTGGAGAATCCAGAGTATGATAAGGGGATTGCAGAAGAAAGAGTCCAGTGCAGTGAACAAGAGGGAAAAGTTACACATGAAATTGCAGGTGACAAGAAAAGGAATGTTGCAGAGGGACAGGAAGTTTGGGAGGCGGGAACATCCATAGTGAAAACTGAGACAACACTAGCAGCAGAAGAGGCACTGAAGCCTTCTATTTTTTATTATAACAATTGTTTTGTGAATACATGTCTTATTGAAGATGCTGGAGAAAATCTATTAGACAAAGAAATTGAAATGAAGAGGCGGATAATGATGAAAGTATCCTGCAAGAAACCAGCAGCAGTGAAACAAAAGAGAAGCAACAAAAGGAAGACAACAGAAGATTGCGAGAGCACAGCCAGTGGAGCGATGCAGCATAAAGTGTGGAGACCTGGAGAAGAACAACAGACAAAAGCAGTAACAAATGGAAACTTGTAGCACAAGGTGTGGGATCCAGGCATACACAGATCCCAACACATGATCACGGGATCATGATTAATTTTAAGGTTGGGTGTATGATGCGGAAGCATCTAGAACATCTTCATTTGTAAATATGGAATAAAATGGGGATAGAATTTCTATGTTTTTTTTAGTTAAAATTAGGATAAAAAAATAGGGAATAAAGCTTCCAGCTTTAAATCATTGTGTAAAAGGGAAAAAGCCTGTTTTTTTTCCTAGGAGATGAGGAGAAGATCTATTTGTACATATCCATTATTATTTAAAAAAAAAGGCATCTGAGCTCTCAAGATCATAGAGAGGGCGATGCCAAAGTATTGTGAAAAAAAATCCCTCTCGGTGTTCTCTGAAACTCGATGAGATTGATGATGTCTTGTTAATATTGTTAATATGAATGTGCATATTCAATAGGTTAGGACTGTGTATTAAGCGAATGGCTATCTGTTCATTTTGTGAAGCACCTTTCTGTTATGTTTGAAAGCATTACTTCCATGCAAGCGCCGCTGGTTAAATAGGCGATAGTTGTGAATCTTTATACATTTAATATGCGTGATAACAAGATATAATTAACTATGTATGGTTATTCTTCGTTGGAGGTTTAGCATTGTGATGGATTGTTTGTATGGACAATGCACTTTTAACTGATTGCTGTGGAATCAATTTCTGTTTGTATAAATCAGTCACTTCATTCACCTTCATAGCCTAACTGCCGGCGGAAATAAACGTTTGTTCAGCAAGGGGAAAGGCAGCGTAAGGTGTGGTGCTGTTGAGCTCACGATTGGTGGCATCGAAAGAGTAGTTTTTTATAGTAGCCTGTCTGTCGACGGACGCATTTGTTTTCCATTGACATAACATATCTACACGGTCCTTCGCATAGACAGAGTTTATATGTTACAAGTGTGGCGTTCCCTGGTTATTTGTCCGCATGAGAAGCGGGCAAACTCCTGAGTAATAGCATCTGGTTAGTTTTGGAATTGTTGCATGTTTGTATTACATTACTCTTCATTGACGGATTGCCATGCGTATCTATTACCCTGTTGTTGGCCGATTACTAAGTTTGCAAGCATAAAAAAAAAGAGCGTTGTGTTCTTTACCTTATGGTTTCCTTGCTGTCTGTCGGCATATCTAGCTGTGTGTTAAAGTAATATTCGACGACAGTGTACTGGGAAGATAGAAGATAAGGAGCGCTGCGTGGTTTTCCTTTGTGGATCTTATTGTGGCACATTTTGGTGTCTTTTGATTGTAAAGAGAACCCCAGTTCTAATAATCATATGAGATGTTTATGAATGAAAGCTTGAGAGTTTAGATGGAAGTATGATTGGAAGTTTGGGATGAAGTATACAGATGTCTATAAAAAAATGATTTCATAATCATTATCAATTGTAGCCAGGTACTTACCAAAAGATGGATGAAATTGCCGTGTGCTGAGAAACTGTTTGAGATGAATTTTTATTGCAGGGTTAACCTTGCATGAGATGGAGATCCTGGATATTGCAGGCTTGGCTTGCATCAGATGACAGGTATTGCAGGCCAGCCCTGCATCACACCACCAACACCTCCACCAGCACCATCAGTAGTGCACCCACTATAATGCATGACATAGGTAGAGCCCAAGAGAGAAGGAAGGAAACACCCAGCCAAGAGAGAGATGAAGAGCTATTAAGGCCAAATCTAAAGGGGCCCACCACATAACCAATAGAGTCTTCAAGAAAATTCTAGAAGAAGTTATTGTACAGATGGAAATTTTGTAACAAATATTGGTGGTTTTATAAATACCACTAGTGTTTTAGGGTAGGGTCCAAGTTCTTAAGTTTATATATATAGGCATGATTTTGAAATTCAAAAGGGAGAGAAATCTCGGTTGTGGGAGAAAATCTACTATATTTTTTAGTGAATTTTTGGGAGGTATTGAAGCTATCTTAAGGAATAATTCCATAGTAACTCTTGGGTTGTCTATATATTCTTATCATGTAATTTCATACCCATCTCATTTTTTGAAGTTTAATACCAATTATGTAAAAGTTTATGCAGTTTCTATGGCACTTTGAGTTGTGAGTTTGATTTGTTATGTGAATTATGTATTATTGTATGAGACTTATTAACTAAAATGAATTATATAATTAGTATGATTGTTTGTCTTTGTTTTGCAAGATCTATCAAGTTAGTTTTAAGAGTAGCTTGAATTTCTTGATATTTCTAACAAGGGTTTTGCAAGAAAATGGTAAATTTCAAAATTGTATATTTTCTAATAGATAAATTCCTAAAAATATAAATTCCTACCAAATCTTAACTTATTTAAAGAAAACTACTAATTTCTCCTTTAAATTGGATAAGATATGTTCTTCATTTTTCATCCATATTTTCATATTTCAAGTTTTCATGTCAAACACAAGGGTTGTGAATGCTCTAATTTAAGATGAGCGGAAATGTAGCCTATAAAATGCATTTAATGACCAATGTTTTTCCCTTAACCTTGACTCCCAAATATATTTCAAATTTGAACATAAACCTGAGTTTAATTTGGAGATTATTCATGCATATTTTACACATTACTTTCAAGAAAATAATGAGAATGCTAAATGTGAATGATGAATCAATTTTTCAAACATATCAGAAATTAATTATATTCTGGTTTATGGATTTGCATTTAACACGGTGAGATATAGTCATACATAAAGATTTTACTCCATGGATGTGATAAATTCTTCATTTAATGTTTCTTTCTGGTGACATTCTATAGGAGGAAGTAACATGCAACAATTTTGTACTATTTCCAGCAATTGCGAAGAATTGAATTGAATCCAGAGAATAATTACACAATCATTCTAAACACACACTTACAGGAACAATTTAAATATACGGTCTTATTTAGATGCATTATGAGTCATATCAGCCTTTGAACCATGTTTTTTCAAAGAACCATGGATTAGAACATAGAGGTCAAAGGGTATAAATTACAAGGAATAACATTAAATAACAATATTGTGCAATGTACATTGATCTAGATAGGATATCTCAAGATTAGAGAAGAAAATAAGATCACAACTAGATGTTCCCAAGATTTGCATTACAACATAGTGTAGTGTGACACTGGGCCCCAACATCTTGAATGAAGGGCCATGGTTTTGGGGTAATTATAGGTTTTTCATTACTCCCCGATTCCAAAAATTTGATGTTATAACTATGGTGGTTTCTACAATTCCAGTGTGGGTGACACTTCAAAATATTCCCCCACCTTTCTGGTAGTACATACTCCTTGAGGATATTAGGAACACACTTAGAAAATTCAAGGAAATAGGTTGTGAAAGGATAGAGAAAGTGTTTTTATTTTTATTTTGTCAAAATATGTGTAAAGATAGAACTTAATAAAGGGCTACCTGGCCAAATTCAAATGAAACATAAAAACTTTTGTTGGACCCAAATATTATATTATGAGAATATGACATTTAGGTGTAGAACATGCTTTGAAACTGGGCACTTGTAGAACTTATGTTCTCAAGAAAAAAAACACAAAAAAGAAAAAGAGGTAAGTTTATAAACAAAAAGGATGAAAATTTCCAAATCCACACTTTTTAGATGAAGAGGAATAGGAAAAAATGGAGAGCCAACTAGTCCAAGCAAAAGAGGATATATAGGTTCATTATGGAAATCATGTAGTAGGGGAAGATGAGGTGCATTTTGTTGCCTCTCTTAATCAAAATAGGGTGGGTACAAAATCATTCCAAGTTTCAGATCATGAGGCAAAAGAGAGACTCATGGAGGATGGGGTTAGTGGGCACAAAGTGTGTCCATGTATAAAAAAAATTGAGTCTCAGATAAAGAATATCCTCCAAAGATATTTGTGAGTGTGTTGACTTTGAATCTAGTTGGCCCCAATCCTTGGGAATGGAAACAAGTTGAAAAAAATAAATGAAAGAAGGGAAGATAAGTGATTTCTACATTACATGATTTTCCCCATTGTACAATATGCTTTTTTGTCTTTCGTTTATGTATCTCTTCAAGCCAATTTTGGATGTCTTCTTAGAATTCTTTAAGCATAATCTTTTTTATACATACACCACACAAGATCTAGGCAGGTCCATGTATATACAAAATATGTCTTCTTTCTAATTTGAATGGAATTATGGTTTTCTTTTGGCGGGAAAAAATGTTAATAAAAATTAATATTAAAATTTGTTTTATTTTTATTCAATATATTTAAAGTAAGGTGAAATTTTCAAAATTTCTTTTCATTGATTATCTCTTTATTATTTTTAAGTAATTGAACTACTTTTTCTTTACATTTTCATATTATTTGGTCTATAATATTTGGTATTAGAGTGGATTGTCCTCAACTCGAAAAATAACTTGGTGAAATTATAAGATGTAGAAAGTACATATCTAAGTATGCTACATCATTTTTTCATAATCTCGTTAAATATAATTTTGTGTTATAGGCCGTGCAAGTTATGGTTTTTGGTTAGGTCTAAAACAAGTTTTAAATAAGTACACTTGGTAAAATAGCTACAGATAACAAAATCCAAACCAAGTTCACCTATAACATTGATGATAAGATAAAATAACGTATTCCAATTCCAATGTTGAAAACTAGAATTAAATTTTGATGACCAATGTCATTATGTTTGAATTTGTGTTTGAATTCAATGACCTTGAAGTTCAACAAAATTTCAATAATAAGACATTAAATAAATACTTGTGAAGTATATATTAATATTTAAATATATAATATATAATATATATATATTAATGATTAAGAGTAATTTTAGTATAATTATATGTGATATAATCTTAAAATAATTCAAATTTATATTACTGTTCACTAATTAAGCTTATATACATAACTTAATTTTATAATAATTTTCAAATTTATATATTGTTATATATAAGTTATACTCAATAGTGATAAATAAAATTTTTCAAATTCAAAGTATGATTATAAAAGGCCATAAGTATATAAATATATTTTTACACATCTATCTATGCCTTCAACTTCATGTGTCTACACGGTATATGTGCTCACGATTTGACACTATATATGTTCCCACTATGCAGTGTGAGCCTATAAGGGTTGACATCTTAGTGGTCACAGACTCACGATGGCAAATAGAAAAACTAAAACAAACAAATGCTAGACAAATGGTTATCCTCTCGATCCTTATCTTCTTAGATAATAGATTCATAAGACTAGTCAAACTATTGGCAAAGGCTTCAATCATCAAATTGATGAGGAAGTGTTTAGAACTTCGATTTTAGTGAAAAAAAAAAAAAAAAAAACCCTAGCTGAACAAAAACTCAATTGAAACAAATTAAAATCAAATATTTTTAGGTTCAATTTCATGTTCATATTCATATTGAAGTTTGCCCTTACATTCGACAAACTTCAATGAAAAAGTTCGATTTGATTTAAGGTTCAAAGAATTTAAAATTTCAACTATAAATTTGTTGAACCCAATGACTTAGTTCATATATGTGCACTCTCTTGAAATAGGAAAAAAAAGAAATTCTAGTAATACATACATAAATTTATCTTGGAATGTCCAAATTAAATGGGAGTATTAAGAGTTTGAAGATAATTTCGTAATGCATCTGGTAATGATTTCAATAGTATAAATTTAAATTTTCTGAAGTTATAATCGTTTGAAGGTCAAACTAAAGGACAATCCCCAAATAACATCTTAAAAAGGTACAATCAAACTAGAGTTTTATAATTTTTTATTGGCATATATGTTTGGATTGGTTCAAAAGAGTGCGATAGAGGAACAATGCGAGACATATGTTCATTAACTCGATTCTTAGCTTCTTATCTTATAGACTCATAAGACTAGTCAAGATGTTAATGAAGGTTTCAAGAATAAAATTTATGGAGAAGTGTTTAGAACTTAGATTTTAGTGTGTCCTAAAAAAATAGTTAAACCCTCGTTAAACCCAATTCAACAATAACTCAATTTAAATAAATT
Organism: Pinus taeda; assembly: GCA_000404065.3. Taxonomy (NCBI): domain Eukaryota; kingdom Viridiplantae; phylum Streptophyta; class Pinopsida; order Pinales; family Pinaceae; genus Pinus; species Pinus taeda. Next base: position 1,297 of record APFE031311272.1, on the reverse strand, counting down.
AAAATCAAATATTTTTAAGTTCACATTCATGTTCATATTCATCTTGAAGTTCGCCATTACATTCAATGAACTTCAAAGAACAAACCCAATTTGGTTCTAGGTTTTGTGAATTTTGAAATTCAGTTGTTGAACCCAGTGACTTAGCCGAGACATGGTAGTTCATATAAGTATACTCTTTTGGAATAAGGAAAAAAAAAGAATTTCTAGTAATACATACATAATCTTATCTTGGAAGGTCCAAATTAAGTGGGAGTAATGAGAGTATGAATATAATTCCAAATTGAATGTTATAAAAATTTCAACAATATCGTATTAAAATTGGTGATATTATAATAGGTTCAAGATCAGGTTAATGGAAAATCCCCAAATAAGATCTTAGGTACATTAACTTATACTTTTATACCTTTTTAATCATATGTTTGCGTTGATTCAAAAAAATTGTGATAAAGAAACATGAGAATTTGGGTAAATATTATTTTTGTTTTGCATGGAAGGGGGTGTTTATATAATATAATATAATAAACTAGAGAGCTCATCATTTGACAAGGAGGAGGAGAGAATATCTATGTAAAATAAATTCCTAGTTTTGTGGATATAACTAAATCGTAGAATAATACAATGATAATATAGGTTGACACTATACATTTGGAAAATAAAACACAATTATAAATCTTCAAAAATTATTTCAAAGAAAATATTAATAATTAATTAAAAGAGATGATAAACAAATTATACGATCTCAAATAAATGGAAGGGGGGTGCTTGAAATATATAACATGCATCCTTACCCCAAGTTCACCCCGTCAGGAAAATGATAAAGAAAAAATCATGCTTGAGTACTGGTCAAATACGAAGAAAAAGACATTAGATTTGGAGAACATGGGGTTGGATTCTAATACACATGATCATTCATCACCACACGATCCACATTATTATCGGTTCAATTTGAGTCCAAGAAACTACTTCATTCCATAGACCAATATGAAGAATTGTGATGGTGGTTATACTACAATATACACATTTTAGATGGACCAACCCTATGATCTACATTAAGTGACAATTTTAGAAATGATGACTATTACATCCTTGTATTTTGAACCTAACCAATTTATGTGGTACCAATAATTTTTTTATTGAAAAATGGAGTCTATTTTTTCTTGGTCTACTTTTAAAGATGTTTCATAGTACAATATGGTAATATTAAGAGCAACATCTTCTTCAAAGAATCAATAAATATTAGTATGAAACGTTGATAAATATAACATATTCAACACTTTCAGAAGTCGAATCTTAGATT